>JACXGJ010005666.1:0-38059 GCA_016801105.1 Esox niger | reverse complement strand
ACATTTTGTCTGGCTTTATTAGACAGAACAGCGGGGAAAGAAAGGAGAGTTTTTGAAAGAGAAGTGGAATAGATTTAACCCCATGCTGCAGCAGTACATGTAGACTGTAGACAGCAGCCTAAACTACTGGACCACCCTACGACATGAGACAGCAGCCTAAACTACTGGACCACCCTACGACATGAGACAGCAGCCTAAATTACAGGACCACCCTACGACATGAGACAGCAGCCTAATCTACTGGACCACCACATGACAAAAAACTGTAAAGAAATCTATTACGGCCCTTTGGTTACTATGTCAATATTGATGAGTGGAACATATGCACATAATTACCTTACTAGGTTTCACTTTTGTTTAGGGAGTTTAATTCCTGGCCAGTGTGCTTCGGTTTGATCTGTGTGGTCTAGGAAAGGTAACAGTTTGTGTGGATTGATTGATTACCTGTGACAGGAGAAAATCTGATCCCCCACTTGGATGCTGATGTCGGATCCTTCTCCTCTCTGGTAGAGCTCCAACAGGTCTGCTCCTAGACCTGACGCTGGCTCCACAACCACGGCCCCATCTGGAACTACAGCAGGGGAGACTTAATGTGAGAGGACACGAGTGGAAATGGCAGCACACCTACAATGAAAAAGCACACCTACAACTGAAACAAGGGCAAGCCTACACGTTGGTGGTAGATGTTGCTCACTGGCCCCAAGGCACTCCACTGGCACTTTGGCATCCCCATTCATTTCAACCATGTTGAATATTTTAGGTCTTAATTTGACCAACATCGCTAAGTGTCACTAGTAATTAGAGCAGACAAATGCCACATCCCATAGTTAGTCAATCAGCTACTCAGAGTGATGGAGGCTCTCTTCTCCCACCACACAAGTTCATCTTAATTATATAAGCAGTCCGGTCTGCGAGCACGTTTTGTAAAATCGACAATCCATAGAACACCCAAATACTTAAGTTTAACATTGGTAAACCATAATGTTATTTACGTTTTGTTCTAACCATAATGTAATTTATTTTGTTCTAACCATAATGTTATTTACGTTTTGTTCTAACCATAATGTAATGTATTTTGTTCTAACCATAATGTTATTTACATTTTGTTCTAACCATAATGTTATTTAGGTTTTGTTCTAACCATAATGTTATTTAGGTTTTGTTCTAACCATAATCAAACAATCAATCAATCCAATTTATTTTATGAAGCCCCTTTTACATGAGCAGTTGTCACAAAGTGCTTTCACAAAACACCTGGCCTTAAATCCCAGGGAGCAAACAACAGTAGTGATGAACTTAATGTAATTACTTTAGTTTCTAACCATAATATTATTTACATTTTGTTCCAACCATAATGTTATTTATTTTGTTCTAACCATAATGTTATTTCTTTTGTTCTAACCATACGTTTTGTTCCGGCAGATGTCTGTTTATAATAATGCAAGAGGATCTGTACCGTCTGACCAGGTTGTGGCAGGTAGTACAGTGTTCAGTGTGTTGAATACATCGGATTGTGCATTGCTTTGCCATATTATATAAGAAATGGATGTGGGTCAACTACTGAAGCAATTGCTTGAGTGGCGTGATTCTTTTGTTGTGATGCGGTGCAGAGACAGTGAAGATAAGTGTATCGTACAGAATTAACCTGAGTGTACAGGCTAAGTTAGGCCCATGTTGAGTAATACTATAAAATATAGAGCCATTGAATATAAAAGGCCTGGACACTGTTGATCTGTTTACCTGAGTCAGCATCGGGACTACTGAAGACAACCGGGGGAGGTGCCAAATCCTCAGGGTCTCCAGACAAGCACATGCGTTGGTCCGATGTGTATATTCGCCTAAGAATAGTAGATGAAAAGCCAAAGATAACTGTCAAATATTGGAGAATAGCCGATGAAAATATATGCGCTGTCTATCCCAAAGCCCTCTGGAAAACTTAAGATTACAATGTTAACAAATGCCCAAGTATAAGCCTCTACATAACTTCAATAAAACATGCTCCATGATTGGGCACTGCTTGGTGGGTAACGCACATCTTTTAATGCAAAAATGACATAAAGTACATGCATATGTGTGTATGCACATTGGAAAGTGCATGTCCCCCAGAGCTCTGAGACATGTACATCTACACACAGGCTTTGCTTCTTAGTCCGTCTATCAGCATTCACAGCCCAAGTCACTCCAGGACATGACTCGCTCTGCTGCTGCCCTGAAGGCCTGATTACAACCATGACAATGAGCCATCAACAGACCGGTTGTAGAGTGAGAGCATGGCGCTTGTGGTGCCAGATGAAACACACCCACACAGAGCATCACTGGATCCATTCCTTGTTGTTGACTTGGATGCCACCAGTGTCAACATGATAGGATCATCACACTATTCTTTTGTTGTTCCTAAATCAGATTAATCAGTTCTTCTGAAAACTGGTAGCACAAAACACGAGGTCTGCGCCTACAACTACAGAGGAGAGAAAATAAAGGAATGAGAGTCTGGCGCCCTCTGGCTGTAATTTAACAGCACTGCAAGCACAGCCTAATGATCATGTTTACAGGCAGAATTCATTTGTAATGCAGGAACATTCTGTAGAACCATTTTATGTGGGGGGTGGATGTCTATGTCTGTTCAAGTAGCACACCTAGATACAGAGGATAATATTAGTGGTTTCAGTTTCAATGGATGGCACAGTGTACTGAAATGTAAAGACGATAACATGCATTGCGTGGGTACCTGATGAACTGCTTCAGTTCTGTGCTGTCATAGTTGTTTAGGTGGATGGTATCGGGGCCTGGAGTCGCACCACTCAGTAGGTGTGGGGCCCGGGCCAGGAGAACAGCCCTGTGTACCAGGAGAGGGCGTGAGCTGGGACTTGAGCCCAGGGCACACAGCCTGACATCCGCCTCCAACTCCTCCTGCAGCAGCCTAGGAAAACACAACAGTGGACCGATGGAGACATCTGGCTGTACGCAAACATGCCGCATCACAAAATAAACAGCAGTGGATCAACGTGGGACAATGACCTAACAAAATTCTTCCCCGAGGTCATTTTCCTTTTATGAGGCACATTTGGGAGGCGGGTCATCGATGGGACTGCATATTTACTGGTTAGGAGAGGTCACAGAAACAGAGGCAACCCTATGACCCTGCTGGGCTGTATAATGAACTGACTGGATCTGATCTGGGTAACCCAGATCATTAATTCTCATTTTTGGACCCAGAAATCAGCCACACTCAAGCCAACTGGGCTGTAACAACTGTGACGGAACTTAGGGTTAGGAAACGACAGGGACCTCACATTTCAGTATTAGCACAATATTCAGGCACTGCTACGATACGCATAGCAATTTTCATGACGCTGTGTGTATTGTGATTCAATACTATAGGCCCATGTCAAACCAAGCTACTGTAATGGGAAGCGGGTAGCATTTAGAATGGAGCTAGTAACAGGGTTACACGTGAGTCGGCTGCATGTATGAGCCGTGACACTACTACAGTGGCTGTCTGGTTCCACAGCCCTCAGGCACACAGGCAAAGTGACTGGAAGTGGGACACTTGGGATGCAAGGAGCAACATCAAGTTGGATTGACATGAGCAGCTGAAGCGTAACGGCATCTGACCTGCCAACGGGGTGCACTGGTGCTGCTATATCACTACCAGGACGTTGGAAGGGAAGGTTTGTTTTTCGGCCATCTTTGTGATGAAGCAGTCCATTTTCTGTTTTACGAGAATAATTAACAGGTCAAATCCATCCACTCCGCATGGTCTGTTTCGATGACCTAGTTGAGTCGTGTTCATTTTACAGAACCCAGGACTATCTAGCTGCATTCTTACCAAGGTAAGACTATAGACAGAGGGTCCAAACGTCTGCTCCTGCGAACTTTTAATGAGTCTGCAATTTGTTAATGACCATGCCCAGATTTACGACTCAACACAAATCTCCCAGGTATACGGAGAGTTCTTTGCACTTCATGGCTTGGTTTTTGCACTGAGGCCCTTTGAAGTGTTGGACCCTATATAGACAGGTGGGTGCCTTCCTAAATTGTGTACAATTAATTCCATTTACATCTCAAAAATCATCAAAGAGTACAGGATGGATCTGAGCTCAAATTGGAGTGTCAAGGAAAAGGGTCCGAATAGTAATGAACATTAAGATATTTTCAATTATTTGGCAAAACATTCTAAAAGCTTGTTTTCCCTTTGTAATTATGGAGTACTGTCTGTAGATTGATGTCACTTTTTTATTTAGTGAGTGTAAAATTAAATCTATAAAACAAAAACAAAATATCAAGAAAGTGAAGGGGCACTGAGTACTTTCCCAGGGTACTGTATATTGTTCAGGTTTAATTAGAAAGCAAATAAGATTATCCCATATGAGAACTTTGAATGAATGCTCATTTTGGAATAAATCAAATTTGATAGGGATTTTCACTATATTTGAACTGTTTAATAATGAAAATGGATCCAAGGACCATTAGGAAATTGATAAATAGAATGAATTTGGATACCAGTTATAGAGTCCTGAAAACATACGGATGTCCAAAAGAGACCCACCCAATTGACAGCTTTCAAATGGTGGAAGCCCTCCATGTTAAATGTCCATACTAAAGAGTACTTAACCAAATGGAGACCTCTATCCATCACTGAGTTTTTCCTAAATTCTGATCTTGAGTACATTTTGCATTTACTCAATAATGGTTTGATTAGGGTAGTGGAAGCTAAACCTAGGACAGCTTCACCTCGAGCATTGTTCAATCTGGTTGTATTAGGGCTTAAATTTGTTTTTTTGCTTGATGGTATATTGAGTGTGGGAGGAAGTTTACCATTCTGATATTACAGATAACAGCATGCTGGAGAGTTGAATGATAACAACTTAGGTAGTGTGAGTGTTCATGATTTTTTTACAGGACTATACTGGAAAAATGGTAATGGAATGAAGTTCATTACCATTCTTAGTCATTACCTCTTCAAGTCCGCAGACAATGCAGAAGCTAAACATTTCTTCAGATTTTTCCTGGATTTCTTTTCTTTGGTCTGAAATTCTCGTGCTGCCTCTGTGTTGATCATAGTAGTTTGACGTTCCTTCTGGAAATCCACTTTTGAAAGGTTCGGCACCCCAGGTCTCCAAGACTTGTGTGAAAGAAGCAGAGATCAATCACATACGGTTATGATACAACTAGAATATAATTACATTTATATACATTTACATTTAAGTCATTTAGCAGATGGTCTTATCCAGAGCAACTTTCAGCAGTGAGCCCTTATATTTTCATGCCATTATGTACCAGCATAATTGCAAAGCACCTGTACTTTCGTAAGTATTTTGTATTGTTGGTTTATTTCAATAATTATTTGTATAATTTTTTTTTTTAATAACACTGAGTTTTGTTGTATGTTCTTGGTATTTTAAAGCCACACATTTCGAGAGTGACCAATTGTACTACCATTTTGAATTGGCTTGTCATAGTCACTTAAAGCTGACTTGTAAATTGCATTCTATAGACACGCAGTAGCAGCATTTTCCCCCCTTGGCCAGTTCCTGATCTGTTTTATTATAACATTATAGAAAGTTGCCTGAATTGGCTGTACAGTAGGGTGGAGGAAAAGGACTTAGTGAAGCTAGCTGCTATTCAGAATTGGTGTACATTGTGGTGTACTGTCTGGTACCCAGAGCAGCAAAAGCATCACTGATATGCAGGCCATACAGAAGGGAAGAGTAGTGCAAAGGCTATAAGGTCAGGAATTTCAGACATACCCTCTAAAAGATGATCAGCAGTCTCCAACAATATCATCTACCACCCCCTCTCGCCACTCAAGCTAGAAGATCTGACCATCTGCATATTTGCAGGGTGCACCACTCAAGTACTTGCCCTTTCTTGGTTTACCTCTCATTTTGCTGCTGATTAGGTTTGGCTCTGAACGCTTTCAGTCCACCAAGAGCATTAGTTAGTTCACTATTATTAATATTATAAAATGACAGACACTAAGCCGTTACCTTGACTGCCTCAGCAAAATAACAATGACCTGTAGAAGTTATTAGCACAATTTTTATGTTACCTCAAGAATATGCTAAACATCAACGTTGGTGCCTCGTTTGTTTATTTAAATCGATTAGTACTGTAGCTAGCTAGCTAACAACCTAAATGTGTCTAGAAGTGTCCTGTTGTTAGCTCTATAAAAGAATACAGTACATGGATCAGTAGTAGTGCTAATATATGTAGTAGTAGCTAGCCTGTAAGTTTTCTGAAATTCCAGTTACGAGCTACGCCAAGTACTACATAACGCAAACAATCCTCTTTTAAACCTGCATGCTAGTGAGTAAACATTTAGTAACATAATAACTCGTTAATGGGAGAACTCACACATTTCGTTCCCTCAGCTGTCAAAACAGTTAGCTAGCCGGCTGGCTACTGCTGCTGCTGCTGCTATAACAGCTACGTCAATAAAATAAATCCCATCGTTTCAGTGGAAAAAAAAAAACAATGGGTACAAAATAAATGAATTTGAACGACAACCTTTAAAATCACTCAACTCAAACAGCAATGAAAGCTCAGTACGGCACAATCAAAGAATTAGGTAGATACTGTTGACACCCCCAGCCAGAAGAGAAAATATGTTACTACAATTCTTTGCGAGTCGCACGCTTGCTGTGCTTCGCAACCAGATGACGTATGCAAAATGAATTATTTTGACCGTAAATGCGTGGAGGCCCGAAAAAACTATTCCTATGTCATAATTTATATTAAAAGCACATGTTCAGTCCAATCAATTCGAAAACAATTAACTAAACACAGTAAACACATAATACTACTTTGAATTTTGAACAAGGACATGTCGTCAGCGAATGATGCACCGCCTCTCTGTGCTAATCAACGTAATTTTGTTAACTGCCCGAAACTACTCAAGTTTAATTAAAACTGTTAGGTTTGACATACACCTGTATTACTGAAATTCCTTTACCTGAGTATGTGTGTTCAATTTGGTCACTTTCCATCAGTTAGATCATTTGCAGTGTCATGTCATCGGTCATAAATACTCCGAATTCATTTAGTCGGTTTTCGTTGATGAGTGTTGTCTAAACATCACTCACTTATCAATGAAAACGGACGTAAAATGAAAAACAGTTTGGATGCGGTTGATTCAAGATTAAGGTATACTTTGTTTCGTTTTGGTGCAACAATGCACAATAGTTAGCTGGCTTTATTTCAATAGAACAAGAGCCTACTATTTGCATAAATTACTAATCATTACTAACAATACTGAAAATGTCCTAAATTTAAACGTTTTTCTTCTCTCGAACAAGGCCGTTGTCCATTGTGCGTCCAATATGGCCTCTGCTCCTCATTTGGAAGGGTCGTGTAGTTACATGCTGGACCATGTGTGCAACTGACACGTTTTTAATCGTCTAATATCAAGTTTTATAAGTAGGTTCTTCGGGGCCAGAAGCGTCTACAGGCCATACAAATCTGACCCAGAATTCAGTATTTTTTCAAAATTTGGTCAGTTGTGTGAAATATGGACAGCGATTGAGTCAAAACATTGGGCATCTTTAAACTATACAAAGTTTGATAATTTTAATAGTGATCTGGTGTAAAAACAGGGATGTCACTGTGACATGGCAGGCATGCAAATTAGGTCAGTTTGTGTCATTGTGTAAATGTCTATTTCTGGGCTCACAGAGCTGAACAGATTAACAATGGCTCCCCAGGCTTCACATTCTAGTTTATTTGCTTAAAAAATCAAAATGGCGCAGACCTGGCTCAGTGGGTTTCAAAATGCAGTGTGTAGGAAGAGATAGAAAAAAGTGTACAATATTTAACCATCACTGTTGTTCTATATAGGAATCTCATTATAACAACATTCTCAATTAACTGAGCAAATATTGTCAAACAAATACAAAAGAACAACATATTTCAAAGACAACACTACCTGATAGAGAGGGTCCGCATCCCAAATGGCAAACCCTTTTTCCTGTAAAGTGCACTACTAGTGACAAGATGGGACTCTGATCAAAGGTAGGGCACTAACTATGGAAATAGGGCAGTGTTCTTCACAAATGTTCTCAGACATCAGTTTGAGGGCCACCACAATACCAAATAATGCAACACCTTAATGCAATGGTGGACACATCAAGGGAAGCACAGGCCACCAGGGGCCACCTGCGGGCCTCGCCATGAAGAACAATGGAACAGGGTGTCATTTGGGATGAAGCCAGGGTGTGGGAAAAGAAAGATCCCAAAGGATTGTGTCCAAAATGGAGAGAGGAGCAATCCAGTGACACATATAGCGGACAAACGCCACAGCCCAACCTCAGAAGACATGGCACAGCTTTACGACGTCGCAGATCATTACACATTACTTTACAACGCCGCAAATCATTACACAACTTCACGTAAAAAGGCACCACACAATACAAACTTACAAGATTTTGCCACACATTTGTGATGTTGTAACCTACAAACTTTAAGGCGGATGTCATGTGCAAAAAAGTCTTGAATATGCGTCTAATAGACTACGGTATTACTCAGTGTCCTCTCTGTAAAATGTGCTTTTCTTCTCTTTCACCTCTCCTTCGACATCTTAAAAAAATATCTGAAATGTTTGAAGATTAAAATAATGATTGCATTATTGTTACATTTTTTTTTCACAGGCATATTCCAGGCTTCCAGTTTTTGGGCTGGCTGGTGCTGAGGGAGGGGCTGGGGGCTTTGTTCTAGATTATATCCCAGATGGCACCCTAAAGTGCCATTTGGGACAAAGCCCTAACTAGATTCAGTTTCTGTACGTTTTGCGTCCCTCTCCCTCTTTGAGGAAGGTCCATATGAGTGTGTTGACGATGTCTGGCTGGTCTTGCTGTAACCAGTGGCTGGCTCCAGAGATGATGTTGAGTCTGAAGTGGTTCCGGATGTAGACCCTACATGCCTCTGCCATCTCCTGTTCCAGGAAGGCATCCCTCTCACCCCACAACAACAACACTGGGGACTTTACATCATTCTGGCTGAGTGGGAGAGAGCTGCGGAGATAGGTTTACGTCAAACTTATTCCTTTACAGTAATCCTGGAAATACACTCAAATCCCAAACTTTAAACTGATTATGTACGCATGTCTTATAGCACAAAAAATCATGATATCTACACTGGTTTCTCCACATATCCTGTGTTATAATCTTTAGAAAAGCCAACAGTTGCATTTATTTATAGAGCACATTTCTCGCACTAATTGATAACGGGTCAGTAACATTGTCATTACATAATTCCGAGCAAAGCAAAACACAGTATGCTGTTCTGTGCTGAGAGACACTGACTATCTGCAGGAGGAAGGAGAGCAGATGGTGAAGTCAATCATGCGTGTTAAGGTCACATGTCAAAACAATGCCCTCTGATGATGTGTGTGTGTTGGCATGGTGTGGTTTGGTCTCCCATACATGTGTTTGTATGCATGTGCGTGTGCAAATGCAAGTGTTTCAGTGAGTGAGCGAAAGAGCAGTAAAAAAGAACCCTGTATCATCCAGCTTTGGCCTTATTCTTTAAATGAAACCAAACAAAAAACTGAATACATCCCCCAACATGGAGTCTGATTTCCAGATCTCTGCACCACTCGCAAGTGAGGGAACTTGATGTATAGCCAAAGTTTTCACAAGGGGAACTCAATAGGAAGTACAAAACTACTGAAAAAGCCTTCCAACACAAGAGGGCAGTAATGAGCTACATTAGAGGGCAGGATAAAAATCTCCTGGTGGTCTGCCTTGACATATTCACTTCAGTGTACGTCATATGTACGTCCACAGGAGAATACAGAGCTCAGTTATGAAGAACCGCATGGTTTCATAACATTTCTCACCTGAAGACATTCCTGTAATAGTTTAGGGCCCCAGTGAGGGCCCCTGGCTGGGAGAAAGCGTACAGGTAGGCCTCCATGTCCTCTGCAGTAAGCCAGCGTCCCTTCCTCCCAATGCCTGTACTACGGCTGGTGAACAGGCCCTTCAGCGCCTGCAGTAGAGAGGACAGAAGGACACTCTGCGTGACTGTGAGTATGTGTTACTGGATGTCCTTAAGGTGTGATTTGATATGGATGGCACTCACGCAAGGTCACCTGTGTCACTGTAATACAGGCAGCACAGGTACTATAAATGGCATAGCTGTTGTGTCAACTGCAGTGAAATGGCCTACACTAAAAAAAACAATGAGTTACTGCTGTCACTCTCCCTACCATGAAGAATCAAGAAAAATGTAATACCCCGTGTTTTCAGAAATGATAGTATCAGGAAGATCAATCTATTCTTTTTGCCAATAACAAGTAATGATTGGAGCCAAAAATAACAAATGTTTTGCTCCATTTCCAATTAAATCTGAGATTGAGGCACAGCCATTACAACAATGCCTGTTTTCACTGACCATACTTTAACATACACACAACACACAAACACACCTCAACCTGCGATCCCTTAACCATACACTCAACATGCTTCACCTGGAAATCATTGATCGATAGCATGACCTCTGGAAAGCGAGGCAGCTGAAAGAAGAAAAAATAGCTGGACTTGAGCAGCTGGCTGGGATGACGCAGGGCATAGTCTGGAAATATGGAGGAGGGAAATAAATGAGACATGGAGAGGAGGGCAGGACAGAGAAGATGAGAGAAGAGGGAAACAGGAAAGAGACAGAGGTGAAGAGAAAATTGAAAGTCAACAGGAATTCACTTTACGCGTAGTATTAAGTATTAATAAAAGAAAATAATTATAAACAAACATTTTAATAATAGTGTTGTATTCAATTAACAGAACACAACATTATAAATTGGCACCAAATAAAATGGGTACTAATTTTGAAGAATAAAAAGGTATAGTCTTTTTGATATACTCATGAATTAAATACTGCCTCCATGATCATCCCATGTGGTCCTGTAAGATTTCAGAATTCTTCCTGGTTGAGCAAACCCAGACTATCCAACCACAAATCTGTGCTGAAAATAGCTAGCTTAAATTTTGCAATTTGCACCAAGGTGGTGTACAGCATATTCTATTAACACATGTTTTCATGACTTTCATGGAAATTGGTGTTAACATATTACCTATTGCAAAGACAGAATAATCAATTCACTGAAACTTGCCTGGGACAGTTGGACCTTAAACACATTTAATAGAAAAATTCTATATAATTTTTAAAAATCAATTTAGAAGTCTTTTCATAACCATTCAATAAGGACTTCTGAACAAGGCATGTTGTCGGCAATTTGGAGTGAAAAAGAGCTGTGGGACACTACCCACCCACCTAGAAAGAAACAATGTTCCTAACATTTATGTTGCATATCAACATATCTAATAAGTATACACTTGTGACACAGTAGGTGGGTTCATCTGTTGTATCTCATGGGATGGTGATGATAACAGTAAATAGAGTGATAGGGGAAGTTAAAAATAAATTATGTACCAGAGAAAAATTGATTCATGCATCGAGTGCATTGCATTAAGTGTTTACCTATCATTCGTCAAGATATGTTAGTTTTTTGTAACATATTTGTTTCTTAAAATGTACTTCCACATTTTATTTGCACTTTTTTCCCAATTTATTGATATGTAATTTGTATTTACAAGATTGTCTGATCAAAACAACTCTATAATGGTAGTTTAAGAGGCTCTGGACAGATTACCCAAGCCCATGCCACAAACAAATCTTTATTTTACCACAATAATCTGGTTGCAACAGTGTGCACACCCTTAAACGAATACTTTGTTGAATCAACTTTCGATTTTATTACAGCACTTTTTGGGTAGCAGTCTATTAACATGGCACATCTTGACATGGCAATATTTGCCCACTCTTCTTTGCAAAAGCGCTCCAAATCTGTCAAATTGTGAGGACTGTCAAATCTGTCAAATATCCTGTGCACAGCCCTCTTCAGATCACCTCACAGATGTTCAGATGGATTCAGGTCTGGGCTCTTGCTGGGCCATTCCAAAATCTTCTTCTGGTGAAGCCATGCTTTTGTGGATTTGGATGTATGCTTTGGGTCGTTGTCGTGCTGAAAGGTTAACTTCATCTTCAGCTTTCTAACGGACGAACAAAGGTTTTGTGCCAAAATTGCCTGGTATTTGGAACTGTTCATAATTTCCTCCACCCTGACTAAGTCCCCGGTTTCCAGCTGAAGAAAAACAGACCCAAAGCATGATGCTGCCACCACCATGCCTCACTGTGGGTATGGTGTCCTTTGGGTGATGTGCAGTGTTGTTTTTGCGTCAAACATAATGGCCAAAAAGTTCAACCTTGGTTTGATCAGACCATAACACATTTTCCCACATGCTTTTGGGAGACTTGATGTCTGTTTTTGCAAACTTAAGCAAGGCTTGGGTGTTTTTCTTTGTAAGAAAAGGCTTCCATCTTACCACCCTACCCCATAGCCCATTCAAACAGTTTGAAGAATACGGGAGATTGTCGTCACATGTAGCACACAGCCAGTACTTGCCAGAAATTCCTGCAACTCCTTTAATGTTGCTGTAGGCCTCTTGGAAACCTCCCTGACCAGGTTTCTACTCATTTTATCATCAATATTGGATGGATGTCTAGTTCTTGGTAATGTCTCTTTTGTGCCATATTTTCTTGATGATGACAGTCTTCACTCTGTTCCATGGTATATCGAATGTTTTGGAAATTATATGGTACCCTTCTCCTGACTTGATATCCTTCAACAATGAGATCCCTCTGATGTTTTGGAAGCTCTCTAAGGACCATGGCTTTGCTCTGAGATGCAACTACGAAAAGGTCAGTAAAATATTATTGGAACAGCTGAACTTTATTTGTGATTAATCTAAGTCACCTCAAATGATGGCAGGTGTGTGATAACTTCTATTTAACATGAGTTTGAATAAGATTGGTTCATTCTGAACACAGCCAAATACCCAGTTTTAAGAGTGTGTACACACTTATGCATCCCAGTTTAATTCTTAACTTTTCCCCCTCAAAAATTGACCCTTGCTTCTATATCCAGGAGATGTGAGGGCCCACACTCCAGAAAAAACACAAAAAAACATATAGCAATTGGGTTTGTGCACCATGTGTAAGGTTGGGATTACAGTGCATTTGTCTGAGTGACACTCGACAACCTCCCCGGACCTGGAAAGCACCACATGTTCTTAATATTTGGGTAAAATGTATCTTGATGTTTTGGTGTCCCATCTACTAAACTATGGCCTAGCAAGTTGGCAGACAACATAACAAAATGTTCTAAGATCTGGCTCCCTTTCCTATCCTTTCCAATTTGAACTAAGTAGTTATAGTATGTTAGAACATATTCTTGGAAACATAGGGATATTAGCACATACCAGTGAAAACAGAGGGATGGGGACAGTTTAGCACGATGAGTTTGTTCACCATCTCTGGGTAGTGAATGGCGAAAAGCCACGCAATGGTCCCTCCCCAATCATGACCGACCAGGTAGCATCTGTTATAACCTGAGAACAGAGAGAGCACTGTGAAATTGGCCAACACCATTCATTTTAGCCTCTTACATTTGTCTCCTAAGCTAAGTTACCTCCTGAAATAGATCAATCCGTTTACAGTGTGCAGCGTGAACAATATGATGCCTGATTATTCAGCTTATTAGTCATCTTCTTAGACAGCTTAATGGGAACAATTGAGCCAGGCGGGTGGGCAAGTGCAACAGATTATGTTTTGTGTTTTGGGCCAGAGACTTGCATGATGACTGTAATACAAAAGGGATGACATTTTCCCTGCAGAGTAAATAATATTCAGTCATACTGACGAAACATCAGCCTGACAAAGTGAGGAACACCGGTGTTACACAAACACCTAGGATTGCAGATGCTTTCTATTTTACTGAGTGAGTAAGTGGGCCCTGGCAATGTATGTATGTCACTGTGTGTGTCTCTGTGTGTATCAAAACGATGACCCATGGTCAGTCACCATGAATCACATGACGCCTGTCATGTCCCGACGGGTTGTGGGCCCACAGGGTATTCACAGACTGTCCAGTCCACACAGCAGTGACAGTGAGGACCATGTATAGCTGTGAAACCATGTAGTGTCACACTCTCCTGCTTCCCATGGATTGAGGTTTCATAATACTGGTTGTCCTGGTCTGTCCTGGCATTTTTCATCCCTATACCAGAAAGGACATGTTTTGTTTCATTTTCCACCATGTATACAGCCAGTCTGTCGCTGTGTCGTGTGTATGAATTGTAAAAAATCACCGGGGGTGTAGGTGTTTGATGTGGTGCAGTATGACACTGCAGTCCAAAATCCAGGGATACGCTCAAGCAGGTTTTATTGGAAAGAACATAGGCAAGCGATGGGTAGCTCAGCACTCACACTCGATACTGTTTTTGATCTTTCTTGACACTTCTGGCCACGTGACGACAGGTGTCTAAACACTATGTCACATGATATTGAACAAAACCTCGGTCGGTTGTGTCAAATGCCTGACTCTCTCAGGTTTTGAACACGAGGTGCCAATAGCAACAACGCATAGACATCAGTGAGATTAATGAGATTGTATTAGCTGTGACATTTTTTGTAGTTTTCCTAGTAGTGGCAAAATCCAGCTTTCCACATTTCTCTGAGCGCACATGTCAATGCTTTCAAACATCGACCTCTGCCAGACACCTTATTTACCAATTGAAATACAAAGATGTTCAACATGCCTTACTTACACTCAGATGCATTTACCTAAATATGACAAACTTTTCATTCAGATGCCTCTGTCATGCAACATAGTATAAAGAATGAATGTTTGATAATAAACTAAAAAGCCAACTGGAAAGGCAAGAGAAATGTGGGACACCACATTCAAAGTTCCCTTTCCAATGCACACACACCAAACCATTGCACCACAAAATCATAACCAATGGTATGTGAAACAGTATGTATATAACATCAAATTATTATTTCTAACCAGCAAATGGCAATCTCAAGTGGAATTTTAGAGTGCTTCATAAAGCATTACAAACCTTTCAATTATCTTGGTGTTATGGAAAGCATAGATTCGCCCATCACTACACAAGGCGCCTTCTAGGTTTTAACAAAACAAAACATGCCTTACAGATGTAACAAACTCCTGCATAGGATAGGTCACAAAGCCAAAAAAGGAAAAAGTCTCTTACAAATGTTCCTCAACACTTTCTCAGCAACACTGAAATGCTGCCCATCTTTCGCCTTTGAGAGTGTTTCCAGGCAAAATAAGGTAAGTTACCCTGTAAGAAAATTAACCAGTTTTTTGTTGCAGGCCAGGGTCAATTCTGGAACGCCTCAGGCTTCTTGAGTTAGAGTTTGGTACATGATGTTGCCCTGACCAGTCATGTACCCAATGTACTCAGTCCTGGTTCAGCCCATCTTACATTTCTTTGGGTTTGCGGTTAAACCTGCTCCTCCGAGCACATCCAAGAGATGGGTCATCCAGTCATCGCTATGTATCACCTGATCATCCAGCTAGGGACCAGCATGTGTGGGGTGTGGGTGGGGCGCCCTGCCCATTAATCTCTGGAACATTGCTGGAGCTCCATGTAATCCAAGAGGAAGGACAAGGTATAGGTACAGGCCCAACGGTGTGGTTGAGGCAGTCTTCTTTAGCTGCTGGGATGAGGGATATATATTGCCTTTGCTAACTGGTCAAAAATGTCATCATTTCTGGGCAAGGATAGGCTCATACAGAGCCGTTTTTCTTTGGTACCAACACTATTAGACTTGACCAGGCACTCTGGTCCACAATGTCTGACCTTAACATTTGACTTAGCTCCTCATCGACCGCTTGGCATCAGCCTTGGGTATCTTATAGGGTTTTCCGGATGAAAACCCTCCCTGGAAGTGTATATCTTGTCCTCCTCCAATGTAGTCTTACCCGGGAGCGTAGAGAACAAGTCGGCATTGCAGACAATAATGCTGAGCTTGGGCGTGTGCCATATGCTCTTTCACTACTGGACAGATGTTCTTCTTCAGTCCTGCATTTCTTCAAAGTTTTTGATAAAAAACAGTCCTCCATTTGCAGCTTTGCAGACCTTTGGCATTCTAGTTGTCAATATGTTGAGGTAATCTGAAGAGATTTTACCCCACGCTTCCAGAAGCACCTCCCACAAGATGGATTGGCTTGATGGGCACTTTTTACATATCATACAGTCAAGCTGATGCCACAACAGCTCAATAAGGTTGAGATCCGGTGACTGTGCTGACCACTCCATTACTGACAGATTTCCAGCTGATTGCTTCTTCCCTAAATATTTCTTGCACATTTTTGGAGCTGTGCTTTGGGTCATTGTCCAGCTGTAGGAGGAAATTGGCTGCAATCAAGCGTCATACACAGGGTAAGGCATGGTGTTGCAAAATGGAGTGATAGCTTTTCTACAATATCCTTTTATCCTGTACAAATCTTCCACTTCACCACCACCAAAGCGCCCACAAAGCATTACATTGCTGCCACCATACTTGACGGATGGCATCAAGCACTTCTCTGTCATATTTTCATTTGGTCTACATCTCACCAATGTTCTTCTTTGTGATCCAAACATCTCAACCTTTGATTTGTCTGTCCATTATACTTTTTTCAAATGTTCCTCTGTCCAGTGTCTGTGTTCTTTTGCCCATCGTTAGCTTTTATTTTTATGGGCCAGTCTGAGATATGGATTATTCTTTGCAACCCAGAGTCGCCTCTTCCCGGTTGATGTTGAGACTGGTGTTTTGTGGGTACTATTTAATGAAGCTGCCTGTTGAGGACCTTTGAGGCCTTTGTTTCTCAAACTAGACACTCCATTGTATTTGTCTTCTTGTTCAGTTGTGCACCGAGGCCTCCCACTCCTCTTTGTATTCTGGTTAGTGCCAATGTGCGCTGTTCTGTGAAGGATGTAGTACTGTACACAGCATTAAATGAGATCTTCAGTTTCTTGGTAATTTTTGGCATGGAATAGCCTTCATTTCTCAGAACAAGAATAGACTGATGACTTTCAGAAGAAAGTTCTTTGTTTCTGGCCATTTTGAGCCTGTAATCAAACACAAATTTGCTGACAGTCCAGAAATGAAAGTTTTATTGCTTCTTTAATAAGCACAACCATTTATCATTTACCATTTATTTTAACCATTTATTTATTATTTATCGTGATAACACAATTGAAAAATGGTTTTGTAATGATATATTAGCCTTTTAAAATGATAAACTTGCTTTAGCAAACACAATGTAGAATTGGAAGACAGGAATGATGGTTGCTGATAATGTGCCTCAGTACGCCTATGTAGATATTCCATAGGGAATTATTTGTTTAACCTTTAAAAGGTGACAAATCCCTCAGGATTCTGGTTCTCTGGTCTGTTAGGATCTCCTGCGGTATTATCGCCTAGCTGAACAAAAGGAACAACTCCTTTGCAATGTTTTGGAGGTCTCAGTTCTTAGGGGTATGGCCACGGGGTGTCGCTTCGCATACTCTACAATTAATTGGCCAACATACCTCTCAGCCTCTCACTCATCATCAGCCTCACTGGCTGATTTTGTGTCTGCTGCGGTTTTTGCCTGTAAAATTAAGACAGGGGCAAGAGTGCACTTTCTTACAGGTCTACGTTTACGTGTATTACCAATGTCAATACATATTTCCTTGGAACTGGAGTTGCTCCTCATCCAGAGGCTGGAATACAGGGGACAGTCCTTCCCTAAGAGGAGGGGAATGGGCAGGTTCAGCACCAGGTCCACTCGTACCTGACACTGTCCATTCTCAGTGGAGATCTTCACTACGGCACTGCGGTATTACTTTGTGTCCTCATGGACGCACAACACCCTGATTGAAAGGGTAGGCCTCACTTTATCTTGATTTACCAGAAAAGGGCAGGCTAGCATGACCATATGGCCTGTGTCTAGCATTGCCTTTGTCTGTTGGAAGTGGAAACAGCATCGCCTCTCAATGAGAGGGATATCCTGTTGGGGCTGGCGTTTGGCATTGCTGGGTGATTAGAGACGGCAAACAGCTGTTGCAATAGATCTTCCATGGTGTCAAATGCTTACTGGTTTTCCAAAAGGTAGTTCTTTAATACCCTTGCTTTTCACCAGGGGATGTTTGTGCCTGCATATAACAAATGATCAGGGGGGTTTAGGTGTTTGTTGCGGTGCAGTTGAAATCCTCAGTTCCATATCCTTGGATGAACTCATACAAAAGGTTTTACTGGAAACAAAAGGGGGTCCTTTTTTTGGGACTAAAATATCTAAACAAGCCTTCAAGACATAACACAAAACTCCTGCATATGGTAGGTAAATATACAGCTTCAGAAAAAAATAAGAGACCACAGCACCTTTCCTTTCCAAAAAAAGGTGAGGAACAGAAGGGTTACAATTAAGAGACCACTGCAAATGTAACACTTCTGTTCCTCACTCACTTGGAAAGGAAAGAAAAAGATGCAGAGCTGTTTATATTTTGTCAAATGTAAAAATGTGCTTGTGTTGCCCAATATGCTCTTGTGGCTATGCCACATTGCAGCAACTCTTAGCATGCTACGGAGAGTTGATCAGGACTCCTAAGCACTTCTTCCTAAGCACATTCGGTCATGCCAGTTTGCTTCTTTTCACACCACTAGCTCAAAGGACGTTTCTGCTGAGACCTATAAGTTTGGAAGAGAATGCATTCTCTGGACAAAAAACACAATTAGGATTCCTGGAGTCTGACGCACCAGAGCAGGATGAGGTTTCCATAGGCAATACAGATAAAAGACGCATTCTTCCACACTCGCCTCTCACCTAGGTATTCTACAATGTCCTTGATGTCTGTGACCAGGTAGTCAAAGCGATAGCTCTCTGTGGATGATGGCAAGTCGGACTCCCCATAGCCTCTCATGTCAACAGCCACCACACGGAACTCACTCTTAAACTCACGCAGTTGATGGCGCCATGAAAACCTGGGAGAAGATGGACAGCCAGAGACAGCGAGAGAGAGAAAAAGAGAGCAGGTTAGAGAGATAAGAAAATATAGAAAGCAAGAAACAGAGAGAAAACAACACCCAGGACATAACTTCATCACTCCCCATCTCCACAACAGCATAGTGAACTGTTACTCCAATTTTTTGGGATGCTCAGACAAGAGTCAGGGTGAGGGACATTTGTCTTGTGGTTTCTGTTTTGTTACAGCTTTGCCACTTTTTGTTCTGTGTTCTTTTCCCGCCCAGATATTCTCCAATCCCAAATTTGGGAACTCCAGTTTGCCTCACCGGCTTCAGGGAGTCAAGACAGCTTTTTTTATCACAGTTCTTGCTCACCCACTGTTCACCTATGTACTTGGAGGTGACCACATTCACTAACAAACAGCCAAGATTGAACTTGTAGGTGCTCGCCCCCCAAAAGGAGTCGACAGAGTGCGTTCAGGAAAGGAGGCCCGGTCTGACCCGGCATGGTGCAAAGACAATTAGCATAACCTCATGCAATATCTCTATGCATAGCCGATATGGCACAGCCCTTAACTGGATTCTTTCTACTAGCACTCAGTTTCTTTTTTTCCCTTCCGAACTATGTGAAGGTCACCTTTATATAATATTCAATGTTTTTTTCTAGATTTAATCCGCTAAGTCATCATAGTGGAAAGGAAAAGCTCACTAATTGAAGATCTTGTCTGCTGTGGACTGAAGGCTGAGGAAGACCACCAGGCCTGACTGGGGTTCTGATGAGTCAGGATAGAAGCTTGGATCTGTCCCAAATGATCCCCTATTACCTATTTAGTGCACTACCTTTAAATCAGAGGTCAGTGTACTTCCTCAGGGTGCCATTTTGGACACAGATGTGGAGCAGAGAAACCCAATATATTTGAATATTGATGAGGTTTAAAATAACACCGGCCCTTCCAGTTTATCCACAATCTTGCACCCCATCCTCCAATCCTGTCTCTATTCAGAGTGAAAGGGGAAACGGTGGTTTAGCACTTTAAAAAAACGGAATTAAGTGGAATATTAAAGTTGTAAGTGGGAGGGAATCTGTCCGTCCAGCTTGCACAGCAGCGAGGATATGTGTGCCAAGTGGCAACACTATGGGGCTGATACACACCTGTATACTGTAGTGCACTACATTGGGAATAGGCTTCCATTCGGGACATTGACAGAGTTCATCATGGATTTCTGTGCAATAGATGGTCAGTGAGGTGGAATAGATGTGTTCATTAAGCCCTGTCCTCTGTGTCCAGTCCTTTTAGAAGCTCTGTGAGATTCCCTGAGATATGGATTGGCTTACAGCACTTGACAACCTCTTAGTTTGACCTCATTCCAACGGTTGCCCTCAATGCTATGCTCGAAATATGGTGGAAAAGTCAGCGGTATGAGAAATTGGGAATCTTAGGACATTTGATATCCAAAAAACAATGAAGTCTAATAAGAATATTGCAGTGGAATCTCCGTACTACCAACATAGTAAACATTTCACTGTATCACTATCTAGTAAAGGTCAAAGCGTTGGTTACATGATGGCGTTGGTTACATGATGGTGTAGTGTTGAATGGATTGATATAGTAGTGGCAGGACACTGACCTTCTTTGTGCCTGAGTTAAAAAGATGTCGGTGCACACAAAAAAATGTTGGCGCACAAGGGAACATATTTGGGCTGTTGAAACAAGAATGCCAATCTTTTCTGAGTGCACAGGCTAGAAATAAATCCTGAAGTAAGATGGGCTTTACACAAAGAGAACATGAATACACTTTACACAAAGAGAACATGAATAAACTGTCCAGGCGATGCCAATGAAATTACCAATATATTTCATTTTCCAGGGCATGAAAAGCATGTCTGCACAAAATTGCAATCTAAACTAAGAATTTCCTTTGAAAGTGCCTTTTGGTCTTTGCCCATATACACAGACACATTGCTTCATCCAAATGGCAATCTATAAACAGAAAGTGTTGTTTCTTGTCCATAATGAATCTGGATTGAATGTGTATACATGTACATTGTACAGAAGTCCTACCAGAACTCAGGGAAGCCATGCAAAAAGAGCATGAGCGGTTTTCCTCTCTCTCCAGCAGCAACATAGTGAAACCTCAGACCAGACTCCTGACAACGAAGACAAAGGAGACAGAAGACAGACCAGTCAGTCAGTCAGTCATCAGAAACACTGTTGGTAATATGATGTCATCACTTTCCTCCAAGATTTAGATTTAGGCTGTTACTGTAGGCTTTCAGGCTATATCCCACATCCAGTCATTTTACATTTGAGTAATTTAGTAGTCACTCTTTTCCAGAGCAACTACAAGTTAGTACATTAGTCTTTTCCATATACAGTCCTTTTATTCCAGGGTGCCAGTGCGCTTCATAAGATATATGATGCAATTTGGGGTATAGACACTGTATACTCTTTGACATAAAACTCACCCAGTATAGCGGTGTGCTTTATGACGCTGTAAAACAGGTAAAACTGGATGAGAGCAAGACCATCTCATAAGCTCAGTCCTGTAGTGCTGTCTGGCCATTCCGCCATGATAAACTGTTCATATTCAACCATGGACATTTATGTTAAAGGTTTTGAGAAAAAGGTTGCTTTATATATTTGGTTTTAGTTATTATGGGTTTGTAGTATAATACTGTTTCTGAATAACAACACAGTAGCCATATAACCCATTGACATATAGCTGACGCTTCTTCTGACACAAAGTTAAATGCTACAGTTACTTAGGATAAGTAGAAGAGGAGATTCTGAACTGCCATTCTAATTACGAGCATGCATTTTGTGCGATGTGAATCCGATGAAAGGGATATTGTGTTCATACATAAACTAAAAAATTCTGATCTAAATATGAATCTATAGTTTAAAGTCTTCTTCCAATCTTGATCGCCTACTCAGATGAAATCGTGATATTTGTCACGAATCACAACTGGCTCTTTTTAAGCCAAATACTGTCTGCTGCCATAGGGAGCTGTCCTTTCAGCACTGCCCACAACCCACTACCTCAGAGGCGTGAGCGCAGACAGAATAATAACAGTAGCCTATAGCTTACGCTAGGTACAAATTCTATATCTGCATAACGTTTCCTTGAAATGCCCAAAACAATTAACAGATGCCCTGCGATGTGCGCGTACCCCACAGGCCTGTTTTGATTGCTTTCTAAAATCAGTGCTGAAGCCAAACAAACAACTACAAGCATACGAAATTACCTATGCAGACCTCTCGGGAAAACAAAAGGCTATTTCCCACTCACCTGCTAGGTAAAGTGCGCCTTACCTTTATTCTAACGTAACAGTGGGTTCCCAAGGACGTGTCATTCAGGCAAGCAGGGGGAGTTTCGCGAATTCCCCACTGGAAGGTTGTTGACGGCCTTAATATTATGTTCCACCAAAGTTTCAGCAGAGCTACGGCAGTGCATAGGGCACAATAACCGTATATCAACGACCAATACCCCAAAACTCGGATCCTCAGAATGAGTGTCATAGTAAACATGAACAAGTTCTGGAGCACTCTCGCCATCTTTACATTACCGCGGGAAAACACCACAGATCACGTTACCTAGGTCTTGTGATTTATTTTGATAATTGGTTGATTATCTTGATATATCGCTCATCGTTATCCTGTAATCCGTTTTCGCTCTGCTAACAGTGCATCTGCATGACTGTCCGTCCAACTGCCTCGTACTGGGGTGGATCCCTTTTCCAAACAGGCTGAATGAAACGTTCTCGGGGGAAGCAGCACGTCAGAATTGACGCGTGCGTGTGATGACAGCAGGTTTTTTAGCTCGAGAGGATTTTTAACAGTTTTGCTCTCTGAATGTGGAAACTCACATATTATTACGAAAAAAACCCAGCCTCAGCTTCGAAACAGATTATTTTCTGAAACCTTCCCATGTGCTTAGACTGCAAAATAGTTCCAGATACCATCTCATCTTCAGTCACGATCAAGACACCCCATCCCTTCCGGGATTTAAGGTGGAATCCAGTTATTCGTGCCTTAAGGGTCAAATATGCCATCATCTGACTCATCGGGTAGAAATCCACTAATGTATAAAGGTGAGAGGGCTACATAGACGTGAAGTATAGAATTTAAAAGTACTAGGACTTAAATAGCATTTTACCGCATGAGTAAGATAAACATGTGATATCATTTGGGGATATACAAATTACCAAATAAGAAATCCAAACTATGGAGTACAGCTTTTGTAAAAATAATTAAATCAAGTGGATCTGTGTCTGCACATTTTTTCAGTACTGAGTCAAAACGACTTATCAAATTAAAACCTGTTTAGATCCTCCATAAAATCACAAAACTAAGCACACAGAAAACAAACAGTGCTTTAATGAAAATAGTTTAATGATTTAGCTTTTAGAGTGTGATCTCAAAATTATATTAGTTCTTTCTCTATATGGTATGACATGCACTCATACCACAAGATACAGAATAAAGTGCTACTGTTCATAATCAATGAGAAAACACAGCAGAATAGCTAGAACCATAGGATCAAAAAAATGAACAAAGACTTACACTGTTAACTTCCAAACGTTTACAGTCAGGATCTTGATTAGAAAAGGCCAACACAATATAGGCATAAACAATGCCTAAAGTTAGCTATAAGCACATTACTATATGGCACTTAAACTTATTTCAAGTGAAAAATTAAACATAAGTGTATCATTTTAAATACGTCCCACATTTGAAACTGGCATTTTGCCAAAGACCGACACATCCCATGCCTCTGTGTAACAAAATACTAAGTAAACATTTTATACAGAAACAAAAATATTTTATGTTCACACATTTGGGAACAGAAATGCTTAAAAAAGATGTTTTATACTTAATACAACATGTACAGTACAGCTCAGAGCATCATATTGAAGATTTTACCACAAAAGGTGCAGAAGTATGACTATGAATGAAGTATGAACAAGTAATTAACTATAAACTTTACAGTACATGGATAAACATACGTAATAAAATTACTATTTGAGAATGTAGCAAAAACAAAACTCAGGTTATACATTTCAACCAAATCAAAGAGTTGGAATGTGAGTAAGTGTGTAAACAGGCTTTTGTGTACTGCAGTCATAGGAGGACTCACCAAGTAGACAGTCCTACATGGCACCATAAGTGCCCTCTTCAAAATGAATACACTATAAAGGCAATAGGGTGCCATTTGGGACTCACACTAGGTGAAGACTCAATGTGTTTGTGGGAGAAAAGAAACAGTAACATTTAAATGTTTTTTTTTTTTTTACAACAGCTCTTCATTTTAATCTTTTTACGCAGTCTTTCTTTAGTTAAGTATTACTTCAGTGCAGAATGTATTTACAAACCATTACGACAATTACAAAAAGGCAAACTCCATCTTTGCATGTTTTTTTTGTGTTGCAATATCAATATTTTATAACTTACAGTATCTTCTTCCAGTTGACAATACTAAAATGTACTGACTTAGGTTATGAAATGTGACGTTGCCATGCTACAGTGCAAGCTTCCCCTGGTAAGAAGAATATCTCAATCCCAAATTGCACTCTATTCCTCAGTGTACTACATTGGACCAGAGCCTACACTGTATAGGGGGATAGGGTGTCATTTGGGATACATCCATAATAACCCGTTTCCTTAATCTAGATGCAGCTTGATTGGTTTAGGCAGCCATTGTCTGGTGAGAGTGAAGGAGCCAAGTGTGTTTATTAGAACACCAAGCTCACGTCGGTTTTGTATTGTTCAACCACAGAAGACCAATGTCACAGGTGACACAGCCCATTGCTCTATCAGTCCAGATTCTTCTCGAATGTTGCCATGATGTCACTCTGCATTGTCATGTCAATGATACCAGACATCTGAGGGAGAAAGAAAATGCGTTACTACAAGGAACACAACTGTGACTAGCGAGGTGGAAACAAGAAACAGGTAAAAAAGGAAAGGGACGTACAGCTTCTCGTCTACGGCGCTCCTGTTCTCTCCTGCGGGCCATCTCCCTCTCCCGGTCTACTGAGGTCTGGGTGGTCAGGGGCGGAGGACGGGTTGAGGCAGCCGCTGGAGAGTTGTCTCTCACAGGCTCCGGGGCTTTAGGAGGTGAGGGCTCCAGGATATCCTCTGTCTGCAGGGGAATTTCTGCAGGTTCCGGCGATGGGGCTCTACATGGCAGGGGCTCCGGATCAGCTGCTTTATGTGGTAGTGGTACTGGCATTGATACTGGCATGGTAAGGCTGAGAAGAACACAACAGTTAACTAGCTTATCAATGAGTCAGTATTCCTAGAAGAGTGTATGTACGCACGCACACGGCAACCCTTTGCCTGGGGCAGCTCAGGTAATGTAGGATTTTGCAAAAATACACTGAGCTACTTGGCAGATTGATCAACTGAACGCACTGACCAGGCCTGGGAGACTCAATCTGAAATATGAAGGTGCCGAACCTTGGATTATATGGCTTGTCATCACTGGAGGGAGGAATATTTACCTGCTCTGCCCTGAAGCCTTCATCTGCATCCTCTTCTGAATAAGAGCCTTCTCCCTCTCCTTCTCTATGGCTGCCCTGCGGAACTTATCAAAGCTCTCCTTCGAGGACTTCATCGTGGAGGGAGTGGTAATGGCCATCTTCCCCAAACTAGCCCAGGAGTCTGCATTCCTCAGGATAATATCCTTCAGAGGACAGTTTCACAAATTAACTCAAATACTTTTGGACAGACAATGCTTCTAATGGTCACTCTTTCAAGTAATTATTGATTGTAGTGGAATATTTAGTTACATTAGCTTACCTTTTTAGCGGGTGTGTTTTTTCCATCAGCTGTGGGTTTATTAACTGAGTGAGAGGGGGCCGTGTTGCCACTTTCAAACACACCGTCAAAGTGTCTGGGACCTGGAGAAGCAAGACCATATACCGTCAATCAAAGAGGAAAATATCTCTGCACACGCTCACACAGACGCTCACACAGAGACAGACGCTCACACAGACGCTCACACAGACATCTCACCAGGCGGTTTCTGCAGCATCCTGAAGTGGGTCTCCCCCAGTGAATCTGAGGGCCTGCTGTCATACCTCACAGGCTGTAATGGGTGGTCTTGCAAAGGGGACAGCAGCTCTGGGCTCGGCTGCAGCAACCGCAAAGCCAGATTAACAGTGTTAAAGCTCCATTACCCCCCTCTCCCAGGCTAAAACACATGTCAAACTATCAACAGTATATCTCCATCGCAGTGGCAAAAACATGAAATCCCAATGGAAAGGAGCACTGCAGATGTATCGACTCAAACAAAAGAACAAATCCACTCTTTCGATATGAATAGAATGCACTCAACAGGAAGAGAGTGTACCTCACATCGGCCGCCAGAAGCCTGTAGTAAAAGTGCTGGAGGAGAGGTCAGAGGGGACAGCAGCGCGCACAGACCTGATGGACAAGAGGAAAACAAAGCAGCGCATTATTCTCCAGACAGACACCACCCGGCAGATGTTAGCAGGCAGGCAGACAGTTGACGAACTGGGGACGAGACGAGGCCAGGGCTACAGAAATGGAGTGGATGAGATGGCATTGAACAAAGCGTTACACACACACACACACACACACACACACACACACACACACACACACACACACACACACACACACACACACACACACACACACACACACACACACACACACACACACACACACAGCCATGGAGGAATTGTATGAACACTGCAGCAATCCAAGAAAAGACAACAACCACCATCTACGGGCGACAGACAGAAGCAACCAACGCACGGGGAGGGGACAGGTGAAACCAAACGACGCGGGGAGCCGACCCAAGAGCCCTTACCTTCAGGTTGTGCCCTATCAGTTGTATTGAGTGAGACTGGCCCGGTTTCCGGCTCCTGTGTCTGGGCCGGGGACTGACACTGAGAAGAGGGGGGGAGAGTCTGGGGAGAGGGCGGGAGCGGGGGGGAACAGAGGAGGCTCGAGGGAGGTTGGTGTGTTGTGCGGAATGACAGGTCTGCGGGCGGACTTGGGGCGGGGTCACAGGTGAGAGAAGAGAGAAGGGAGTTGTGGGGGCTCTCAGTGGGGGCCAGGGGATCCTGCTGCTGGCCAGGCTGACTGTCAGTGAACTGCAGGGGGGCCACGGGGGGTTTGCGAGGTAGCGGTGCTGCTTTGGCACTAGGTCTGGAAGGCTGCTGTGGCAGGTGGCTGTGTAAGGCTGAGAGAGGAGGGAATTTCAGAGGAATGATGAGGAAAAGGTTAAAGGGCACCGCTCATCTGATCTCCTGGTTCCACTACATTTCACATCCTGACAGTGAGCGATACGGCAAGAAAAATTATTTGCCACTCTTGCTTTTTCCATCTCTAATCCAAACAATACAATCTTCTCTATGGGATTTCCACAGGAGCCCTTGGCAAGCCTAGAGATTTTCCATGGGCTTAGTGCCTGCTGGTTTATATTACCATAGCTAGGGCTGACACTTAGGACTTGGTCAAAGCAGTGTCAGCAGGAAATAATCAAAGACAGTGTTACAGAACTTGATAAGGATATCCACTGACTTCCATTATAGCAGGGGTAGGCAACGTTGGTCCTGTAGGGCTAAAACATTTGTTCAAGTCTAACTTCCAGTTGGTTGCACCCACCTGTTGTCCCGGCTCTGAATCAGTCCCTGGTCAGGAGGACCAAAAAACGATAAGTGTTTCTAACCCTCCAGGATTCGATTTGCCTACGCCTGCTTTACTTCCTCTAGACAAACACACAGACAGTGAATATGAAGGCAACAGCAGCTAGCTACCTGGGGGTGACAGGAGCAGATCTGGAGGAGGCTGGGCTGGATGGTCCTGTGCAGACTGGCCTTCGGTCCCTGGGGCTGAGGCAAGATGGGCAGAGGTAGGCAGTGGCTGGCTGGTGTGGAGAGAGGACTCAGACAACAGCTCTTTCTTCAACTGTTTTTTCTTCACAGATTTCTTTTTGGACTTCTGCTTGACGGGAATATAATGAGAACACTGTAGTTGGAAGTTCATTCATCTGTATCTCACCCAAGTGTAGGTATAACCATGTGGTGTAGCCTACTGGACATGGGGTTACCTGGGTCTTCACCTTGTGAGGATTCTCTTTCCATTTCTTTTTCTTCTTAGTTTTCTTTACTGAAATACATGCACAATAGTAACTGAATTCATCCATGGTTGGATAACTGGAAAATTAAAAGCATACACCAATATGTACTTTACTTACCTTTAAATAATACCAAAACAATTCCACTGATCTACTCTGGATTCACTACTCTTTCATACCCCACTTTCAGATAAAGCTAAAGTTGTGGTTGCAAGCAAATGTGTCTAGTAGGTTTGAGGTTTTGTGATGAAATGAAAAGAAAAACACCACTTAACTGTGAAATGTAACATCATCTATCAAAATGTATTTATTTGAACCTCTAAGTGTTCACTGCCAAGACAAATCTTTAAATCCGATCCATGTTAAGTACAACTGGAAATAAAAAAACATTTGCACGGGCAACAAAATGCCGCAATGTAGCAGAAATCTTAACTTTACAATCAGTAAAGTCCTTTAAATACAATGTATGACGTACTTGCGTTAAACTAATAGCAATGCATACAAAGTCTTGCAAAAACCTGAAGTACAAACATGTGAGCACAATAAATATGTGAACAGGGATGAGTGCTGCAGTCTAAATTGAGGACCAGCTTTGACTCTGCAATGGATCAGAGAGTATGGAGAGTAAGATGAGAAACAGGTGAAAATTAGGGTAGCACTGTCTGGTTTGCCCCTAGCCTTATCCACCCTATTTCAGCAATGTTTATCCAAGATGTATACCAGTAGGAGTTAAACTAAGATCTCAGGCCTATAAATAGCATCTGGCCTGTTTAAGAACATGTCCCCATTCTTAATGTACTGGAGAACTCAAATGTTGTACGGAAGACTGGCTGGCCTCATTTCAAACTAAGCACTGTTTGGGTGCAACAAAACAAGATGAACAAATAAACACAGCACACTAATTATCTGAAGGAAGATGTTTGTACCAGCGTTGGCTGCTCTCGGTAGTATAGACAGACTAAGTCCACAAAACAATAAATTAATACACCCAAAGAACGAACATACAAATCATATGAAACAAAAACACATAAATATTCAAGTATTTTGGTTTTGCCAGCAGGTGAAAAGGTGACCGAGTTCTACTGTGATACAAAGGCCGGAGTCCATATCTGTTCTCTCCATTAGTGTAGGGTAGGGAGTGGGGGAAGGGGCATTGCAGGAAGGAGGTGCATAGGTGGGGGGTAGTGCTAAGTGCTGAAGAGAACAGCTAACCTGATTCAGAGTCACTGCTATCAGAAGTGCTAGAATCACTACTACTGCTGGAGCTGGAGGAACTGGAGGAGGAAGCACTGCTGTCACTGAGACGGCATGGCCGGGCCATGTCTGGAACCGGAGCAGCCATGGGAAAATCACCTGGAAAGGGACAGGCGCAGGGACCACTGTCATGTATTGGACCACAGAGAAAGGCTGAGGCAGTTATTCACGATAGGACAGCTGACATGGGAAGGAATTTCCCAGTAACAACATTTCTGGGCTAGTAAAGATTGTCAGTGGCTGGTGGAGCAAGTTGGTAGATGCGCAAGGAGACTTAATTTTTTTTCATCTTGGGGATAGGTCAGAAAAGAAGTTGTTACTAAGGTAATGGGGCACACACTGGCTTTCTTAAATAGCATTGCTACAGTAGCTCATTTTTTGTCACAAATGTTTTTTGGGGTTTTGAAGCAAGTAAACTGGCTATTTTGTTTGATGGCTTTGCCCATGAAATCATACATTTCATTCCCCAGTAGAGATTGCTACCAGGGTCAGCTTTAACTTACTCAATGCTTTTCTCTTCTTGGCCAGTAAGCTCGGCTCATCAGAATGACTATGGAGAGGTTTCTCTGCATCCTGCTTCTTTACAGTTTGCATCTCTCCTTTGACTTTCACCGGCTTATTCGCTGATAGAAAGAACAAGGAAGACAACAATGACATTTGATCCGATAAAGTCCTTGGTCAGCAGTAAAGAGATCAATGGGGATTGACCAACCCTCAAGCTAAGGGGGAATGATAGACTCAAACACTCACGGTTTAGTTTCTTGGGCCGTTTCCTGAGGCATGTCATGACGAAGCTCTCCAGGGCCCTGAGTGTGGAGGGCTTGAGTGTCTCAAAGTCGATCTCGATCTCCTCAGGATTAGCGTCTCTGAGCGAGGCCTCTCTGGCCTGGATGATATTCACCACCTTGCCTAGCTTGTCCCCTGGCAGCTTGTTGATGTCCAGGCTCAGCTGCCTCTTCTCAGCGTATGACATGGGCATGGTCGAAACCCCATCTACCTCACAGTCGGAGGACACCACCGGGGGTCCCATCTTACTCCTCTTGCCGTGCCTACAGACCATTGAAAACATTCAGCAAAACTTTGTAGGAGAATAAAACTAGCAGATAAATAAACACGTTTCAGTGGGGTAGGGTTGTAATAAAGAGTTTCAATGTATTGGACTTACACAGCAGGCGTGGCCTTGTCAATGGCCCTCTTCTGAACTTTGGATTTGGGTTTCACGTTCTCTTCATGCTTGGCTCTACCACCTGTTTCTTTTTCCTTTTTTCTTCTCTCCTTCTTTGATTTGTCTTTCTTTGGTTTAAGCAGGGGCTCCTGGGTTAGTCTCTGCAGCTGATCGCGCATTGCTTTTAACTGGAAAGGAAAGGGAGCATCGGTTAGACACTGTGGTAACGTCAGTGGAACAGGGCCAACATGTCCAGATAAAGATGATGCCGGCAGGGAGACAACATGCCTGTTCCTCTAGTTTTGCCAGCCGGGAAGCTTTGGCCTCTTCTTCCTCCTCCACCTCCTCCTCTTCCTCTTCCGAGGACTCTGATTCTGATGAGCTCTCGCTGTCACTGCTGCCAGTGCTGGGGGAGCTCTCAGGTCCTTCCACTCTGCCTCCCTGGTCCCCATGGTGACCGTGATGTCCGGGACCCCCAGACTTCTTCACCGGCTCGTCTGGAAGCTTCAGCCAGCGCGCCTCAAACACATCCTGGTGGGTAGGGGCCACAGTTCTTCTAGTCAAACACTCTAGTCACAATCAATTCATAGATTTGCTTTGCAGTTTTGTTATTGCATTGCAACTCACTTAGATAACTTCTAGGGGCTGCACTGGCTGAAACCAAGGGCAACCGTACCTGGAGTTTCCTGGCCATAATGACAACCTCGTGGGTGGGCGGGTTGTATTTGTAACAGTTGGAAAACATGAGTCTGAAATCAGCAGCAAAATCCTGGGCGTCTGTGTATTCACGCTGATCTATTTTCCTCTGTGAAAACATACAAACGTCTTCAGTACCATCGCAAAACACTCCATAACAGTGAGCGCGAACAAGACAAGACAGACATGCCAAAGTAACCATGACAGATAATGAGTATGGCCATCTAACCCGTATGGTGCCCAGGTCCATCGGCTGCTTGATGATGTCATGGTAGTCATGAAGACCCAGGGCCTCCGTATCCACCGGCTTGTAGAAGGGCCAGGCGTAGGACGCGTGCCTCTTGGTAAACATCTCCTTCAGGATGCAATTACAGAAGCGGAGCTGGTCAGAGAGCTTGCTCTTCTTGCTCTGGTGGTGCTGAGGGGAGTCGGGCAGGTCTTTCCTGGGGGGTTTGATGGGCCGACCGCTGCCTCGCCTGGAGAACAGCTTACAGGGCGTGGAGGGGTCAATGACGGGGGAGGATTTGCAGCTGGTGACTGGAGCAGAGGCTGTCGGCATGGCGATGTCAGCTTTTCGCTTCACGCCCTTCTTGATCTGAAACCATTAATAACATTTTAGTAAAATGAAAAAAAAAACAGACATAACAAAATGACATTGGTATTCAGACCCTTATATGAGGACAAATGTTTTATCTCACAGGGGAAATTCTGTGAGATATGAGACACTTAATCACCTACAACACAGAGAGGAAGTTTTTGCTCGCCCTACATGAGACTACCATCTCTTGCTTGGCAGCCTTCAAATTAACACCACTTTTTTAGCAATCTTGGAAGCTTGTGCGAAAATCTTTCGCTAAAGTAACTAGAATTGGAGAAATAACAGCTGATCATGAGCAAAGAAAAATACTATTGGGCACAGGGTTTGGGATTGCTAATTTCCTGCTTTGGAATTGTTTTCATGGATGGACAGCCAACAAAGGTGGACAGCCGACAAAAGCGTGTAAGCAGGTAGGCTGGTATATGATTGCAGCAGCATACTGTACATCGCGTTATTAGGTTCAACGGTTCAAAGAAGCAGAACCCCAATTCGAATGAATGCAGAAGACCGAAGTTAAGAATGACAGACACATTCTTTCTGGGGGCATTAATAACTATTATCTGTCGTTCTGTAGGTTTTTGGTCGGTTTCTGGGAACAGTGTTTGTCAACACAATAAAAGTGAGGCTCCAGAAATGGACCGGTGCAGGACTCCACTGTGCAGCAAAGTTCCCCTTTCAACCTGAAGGCTTGAGAAGAATGGGAGAAACTCCCCAAATACAAGGGTGCCAAGCTTTGTAGCATCGTACTCAAAGACCAGTCTGTAATCACTGCCAAAGGTCCTTCAACAAAGGTTCCTGTAGAGGGGTCAGAAACTGTAATATTTATTTTTTGGTGCACATTTACTAAATTCTCTAAAACCCTGTTTTGTATGCTGAAGTGTATAGAATAAGGCTGTAATGTAACCAAATGGAACAAGGGGTCATAATACTTTGAGAATGTAGGCCTGAATTTTGTGATTTTTCCCCCCAATTTGGTATAACACCCGTGTCACTTATAGGAGGGGAATATGGTAAACTTGATCCAGGTTTAGGTAATTCATTTGTTAGTAGCCAATAACAAACAAATAACCATTAACTTGTATTTAAGTCTACTTGTTGCCAGAGCGTCTTATAATAAAACTCAAGACTGTACAATTTAGCCTTAATGGACAGATTGGATTTTATGCACCACACTTTCAAAGACAAACTATAAATTAACACGCTGAGTATATTGTGGAAAAGGTACTGACATTAGTGGTAATCTTAGAAGAGAGCTGGGCAGCAGGAGGGATGGTACTCATGGCCTCAGGCGGAATGACCGTCACTGTTTGCTGGAACACCACCTCCGACACAGGAGACTGGGGCCTCAGCTTTAAAGCACCTACAGAGAAAGAGAAGAGGATATTTAGAAAGCAGAGTTTACTCAAGTACGGAAATAAATGAAAGACACAATGGTTTAGTCCCAAATGGCAAAGTGATCCCGTTATTGTGCATAATTTCAAACAAATATTTCCCCCATATTTTTGTCATGTTCAATGGTATCTAGTCATGTAAGAGTTAAGTACAGTTCCCAATGTTATTTTCGAGAACTTGTCTTGTAGCACTGTTTGTGTTTTGAGTCATTGACCATGTTTGATTCAGCTTCTTGACAGATTGTTCTCCTAAAGAATTCTCTAGTAAATATGGAATTCATGGTTGACTCAATAAGGGCAGGTTGGCCGGACCCTGAGTTAGCAGTGCAGCCCAAAACCATAAAAACACCGCCTTCATGCTTTATGGTTGGTTGCAGGTTAATCTGGTCAAAGGCAGTTTCATTTTCTCCTAACATAATAATTTGGCATTATGGACAACACCACATCTGACTCATATGTCCATTGCTTAGGTAATTTTGATCTTTATCTAGGGGTCATTGGGCAAACTTAAGTAGCGTCTTGTAATTTTGTGATCAGAGGCTTCTTCCTTCCTGACCTCCCATGCAGACCAAGTCGGTACAGTTTTTTTCTTTTGACTCATGGAATTTGACATTAATTGTGAGGTCAGGAAGGAAGAAGCCTCGGATCACAAAATTACAAGAGGTCCCTTGTTGATCCCTTTATGTTATCTTCGGGTGCTTTGAGCTTCTGCTTACGCATCCTTTGATCGGCATTTGGTCTAAATAGAGGGGGGACGCCATGTAGATCGTAGAGCATATACATCCTAGACTCATGGGCATCACCAAGTCCTTCCTTCTGAGAACTTGGATAGGTCTTCTGAGCTTGGCAGGATATGTTATCACACACCCATTTGGTTAAGACCAAACCAGACATTGAGTCTTTATGGATCAGACAAAGATTACAGGATACACTATAAAGTTTCTAATAATTTAAATAAACAATTAATCTGTATGATGGAGCCCATGAAGCAGCTTTGCAGCCTACCAGCAGAGCATTTCCTCCCACCCTTCACTGGTGTCTTGGCTGTGATGGCGGAAATCTCAGTCTCCTCCTGTGGCATCTCAGCCACTCTCTGTAGGAAAATCTTCTCCAAGGATTGGGCCATCATAACTATGTCATCATCAGGCTGAATTTCAAAAAGAAAAAAGGAATAATTAACATAGACCTAATTTAAGCATACCCTATTCGACGACTGGTGTTTAGGGACATTTTGAAGGTGCTATCCCCTTACCCGATTATATACATAGCAATTGGTGAACAGTGTGTTGAAGTCCTGTATGCATTCCATCCCTTTCCAATAATAATTATTCTGAAGACGTTTCTTGATGGTGCTCAAGTCCATTGGTGTCTTGATAATTGTGTAGTAATCCTAAAACAGAGACACAACAGGACATCGTCCAAAACAAGAAAGAAAGGGTTCCAATGGAATAAACAAAACAAAAAAAGTACTATTTCATAACGAGATTATTTTTTTCAAGTAGAACAACCTAAGGTCAGTGCATTAAACTTAGAAGGGAAAAAACAACCAGATAAGCCATCCCAGATAAAAAAAAAGAAGACTTACAGGAATGTGCAGTCCAACAGCATCAACGGGCATCCTAAAAGGCCATGAAAAGTTGTGTCTCCACAGGGTCTTGAGGACAACTTTTTCCAAGTAAAGCAACTGATTGGTGAGGCGGCCGGGCTTCTTCGAGTTTTTGAACTCCGGGGGAGGAGGGTTTATGCCCCCTACCCTGGACACCGGGGGATATTTAGCATCTGTCATCGCAGTGCAGTCCAAAGTTTTGCCAACACAGTGTAGCAGTTCGGAGTGTCACTTGTTCTCCGCTTCTCAGTTCTCATCACACATCTTCGTTTAAGACCTCTAAAAGAGAGAGGTAGTTTTCAGAATGGATTTGAAACTGTAACTGTACATAAAGGCTCACACACACCAATTCCACCTTCCTCAGCTAGTTCAGACTGAAGACACATTTTTTGCATGAAAACGTATAAACACTACTGAATATTGTGTTTCCAACATACGAATATGTACAGATTTCTGTGGTGAACCATTATTTTTAAGCAGGAATTGCAAAAAATTATCATCATCTTTCCTATCGACGCTTTGAGGCGGCAATTATTTTAATTGAATCAATCACTACAAATGGTTTTACATATTTAACATTTGTAATCAACTTACCTAGAAGAATGATCAAAATCTGTATATATATATATATATCACTGTACCACATGACCAATCTTATTAGGATAGGAAGCTTGACCACAGTACAACATGAAAACATACTTGAATAACATTCTGACTAAAATCTGATGGTTCTTGACATCCAAACTGTCAAACGTTCAGTTTTATGGTGCACCAGTGCCCATATACCGGATTGTTTAAATGTTTTGCTAACAAAAACGGATTGCAGTTACAGAACTACAAAAGCAACCTAAGTCATCCTGATTCACTACTGCAGCTTTCTATCGCCCCCTACTGGAAATAAGCATTAATGCACATGGATAAGGTTACAATCTTGAGGTCCACTATCATGATATTTAACCTCCCAAATTAGCTTACCTCATCTTTGTCAGAGGAACATGCTTTGAGCAACACTGCAGATATTTGAAAAAACTTCTCAATAGAAGTCACAGCAAAGTAGGATGGGATTTGCTCTGTTATTAACCGAAAAGCTTAGTGGCCAACTTTTTTACAATGACTCCCTACAAAGCAAACTTACTGATGAAGTTGTAAGCAATAATTTGTCAACAAGAAGTTCAGATTTTAAAAAGTAGACATTAACTCACTAAAAGGAATTATATCTAATTTTACATTTTCCCAAAAGTAGAATATAAAATCACTCTATTGAAAGTACAGAATCACAGTACTAATGTTGTATTCAAAGACAATGGCTACAAAGTTGTATGATAACTGAACTTAACCCTTTTTATTCCATGCCAAACTGAATAAAATACAAAAATGACAGCTAAGACAAATTTTCATCACCATTAACAAAGAATCACACATACATTCTTCTGTCACAATTAATCTTAACTTCTTCGCTCTGGAAATTGACTAGATAGAAGGACAACATTACACAAAAAATAATACACAAGACTTAAAGGTTAAGGACCTTTACTATAAATCACAGCTTAAATTCAACGGGAAAGGGCGCGCACGCGCGCGCGCACACACACACACACACACACACACACACACACACACACACACGAAACATTATGATTGCAGATGGATGCCTCTTTACATCAAACTAAGCCCACCCAGAATATTTCTATCTTCAAAAAGTTAGCCTATATTAAATTATTTGCCCTTTATACCCAATCAAAGAATTTCCATACAATTTATAGTAATCTTTCTAGGCAGTTTATTTTCAATATACATTCAATGTTTACAGAAAAACTAAGTTATCCTCCCGTGAACATACAAATCAAGTTTCCAAGAAAATAAACATTAAATGAGTTAGCCAACGTAATAGGTACAATACAATAGTCTATAAATTTACATAACTACACAAGCCGCTAAATTTCGGGTGTAAGAGTCAAGGACTGAATGTAAACAGCAAAATGTCAACATCCGTTTTATTAACGAACGAACTACCTGACACTGATTATTGGTGGTTATTACGTGATGTGATGAAGGTTATTGCTTGAAAAAGCTGTTAACCTTGACAAGGAATGGGAAAACGAGCATTGTAAAATGTTCCTGCCCTCCACCCGTACTTGGAGCTAGGTGTTTTATATGAACCCACGGCCATGTTAGCCATTAGGCTAGGAAGATAAGGTGTGACTATTGTTACGATACAAATCAACCAACAAAATGTCTCACACTGATTAGTAATACTTCAGTCGCGTGTCACAAACTTGCCTTTAATTTACATAGCAATAAACCACCGTACGTTTGTCATGTACACTACAGTACAGCGATAGTATGCGCGCATGGTTTGCAGACTCCATGCTTGAATGATGCAATCAACGTGGTTGTACCGCAATCCAGTGGCTGGCGCGTGACCTAGCTAGTACTAGCATAGCAGGCTAACGTAACACTAGCTTAAGCTGAATTTGTACCAAAACAAATCCTTGTGTTTGACAGAACATCTAGCAAACGATAATATAGGGTACGCCTTGAAATCACCACTAACAAGCCTTCTTGGTTATTAAACGTGGCATACTCTTACGTGTATCTTTACAGTTTGTGAAATAACCGCGGTTGTAGCTACACTAGTTTGCCATTTTAGCTAATCAACATTAGCATACATTTACGTAACAAGATGGTGACAGGAAACGATTTGCGTCTACAGCAAGGCCCACACTAATAGTAAGCTAACCGCTCGAACTTGAAACAGCACCCAGCTAATAAAAAAAAAGTACAATTATTATAACTGATTAAGTACAATAGCGTTAGTTGATCGATATCCCCTAACCTCTTCACATTTACCTTTCCGTCTCTGGCACAACAAGATTGTTTTTACTGCCGAACTGAGACAGACGTTCTGTGCCGATCGTTTTCTGCTGAAGGATGCCCAAAGAGACGGTCGCCGATGGTGCGGTGGATAAAAACGCTGCTATTCTTAGCTTGCTAACAAATAAAAACACAATACAAGGTGTAAACAATATCAAGTACGTTGAAAACTAGTCTTCAATGGCGGACGTCTCTATGGGCAACCGCCTCATATTTATACACTTGAGTTCAGATCTCGAGCGGTGATTGGTCAAACCAGTTCACGTGCTGCATTCAGTCCTTAATTTCTTCTCTATCGAGCGAAAGGATTTCGTTTTACCAAAGCAAAAATATCCTATAAATATAAAACATTGGTTCACCTTGAGTTAAAAAACACTTGCGTCCTCTGTCCATGTAGTAACCTAGACATATCGGAAGTTACAGAAAACAAATTTCGTAAAATAACAAACAGATAACCAGGGTATTTTCAAAATGCATCATAACTGGTCAATCCACATCACATGACCATT
>JACXGJ010005665.1:0-38059 GCA_016801105.1 Esox niger | reverse complement strand
ACACACACACACAAACACACACACACAAACACACACACACACACACGCAATGCTTTGAAGTTACCAATTATTGTGTTTTAAGCACTCAAACAACCAATACAGGCAAAGTTAACCCTTTTCATTGCAGCCTGTATAGGGGCTGAGAAAGGAAGATTTGGTCACTTTGAAGTTTCCAAAAAAGTTGGGACACTGTAAAATGTTAGGAAAAACAGAATGCAACGATATGCACATTATTTGAACCCTATATGCAATAGAAAATAGTATATAGACAACATAACAGATATTGAAACTGAGGATTGTTACTGTTCCTTTAAAAATATTTGCCAACTTTGAATTTGCCAGCAACACGTTTAAAAAGTTGTCATGACACCATGCCTCAAAAAACTAAAAAAATTCTCTCAACTGATTTGGTTAATTGGCAACAGGTCAGTAACATGACTGTATAAAAATCGCATCCCAGAAAGGAGTAATTCACAAGTGAAGATCAGGAGGGGTTCACAACTCGGTGAAAAACTGTGCAGGCAAACAGTGCAACAACATCATGTAAAATTGCAAAGAGTTTGGGAATCTCATCATCTACAGAACATAATATAATTCAAAGATTCAGAGAATACAAAGAAATAAATGTATGCAAGGGAGAAGGCAGAAAACCAATATTGGATGGCCGTGATCATTCACAAATAAAAGTCTATGCAAAAAAGAAAACATACATAAACAAGATCCAAAAACAGAGCCAACTTCTCTGGGCCTGAGCTCATTTGAGATGGACTGAGGCAAAGTGGAAAACAGTCCTGTGGTCTGACAAATTAAAATGTGAAATTCCCAATGGCTTACATAGTATTGTTAAAAGAAGAGATGATGCAACACAGTGATAAACATGCCCCAGTCCAAACTTTTGTATGCATTGAAACGTGTTGCTGGCATCAAATTCAAAATCGGCATGCGTTTTTCCAAAAATAATATTTCTCTGGTTCAACATTTGATTTGTTGTCGTTTTACTATTTTCAATTAAATATAGGGATTTAATGATTTGCACATCATTGCTTTCTGTTTTTATTTACATTTAAAGCAGGGTCACATTTTTTTAGAAACAGGGTTGTACATAGGTGAAATGGTCGTTCCTCATAGCTCAAGGTCTCCGGTTTAGGACAATGTTTGGGATTCAACTGACAGACTCTGAATGTGAGCTCCACAGTATGGCCCCATCACAAGCAAAGCAAAAGACTGAGTAAAAACCTGCACATATTTCCATAGGATGAAACTCATCCTTTACAGTAATAAACATTTATCTCTATGTTTGATACCAATGTAAAAGGACAACATGCCAATCATCCTCTTGGTCGTTCAGAGCAGAACTTTGTGGTATTAAGCTAATTAGCTGTGGAACATGCACTTAAATGCTCTCATGACTGCCTTCTATACTCAGCAAATTGGCAGATTCACAAAAGCCTTGTCAAGGCCTGGCCTTATTTTCAATAAGATGTGTTGGCAATACACTTACAAATAATGCCCTCAAACCAGATGTTGATTTATAACCAACTACATTACGTTTTAGGATCCTCAGTAAATTGACAGATTCACAAGTGCCTTGTCAAGGCCTGACACTAACAATATATTCATTTTCAGTTAGATGTGTTGGCAGTACGCTTTCAAATAATTCCCTCAACCCAGATGTTGATTTATAATGAACAAAGTGGAATGTTTTAGGAACCCTAACTGGGCCATGGTAGGTAGGCGGGCCTCAGTACAACTACAAGTGTTTCTATACAGCGCAGCTAGGAAAACTAAATTAATATTTACAGATCACTGCCTTCACTAATTAAAAGGGCACTGAAATTATTTGATTAATTTAACTGTTTGCATTTCAGAGTAACTGTGTGTGGCACTTTCAAGCCACTTGTTATACCTCAAACCGTTTGAAATTGATTTAGTTTTTTATTACTAAAATGTATTATGTATCCAGAGTACTTTCTGAATTTGATAGAAAAATCTAGCAGAAAGTACAGTTAGTGTTAGATGTGCGTAATAACAAAAAGGTAATGCTCAGGTTCAGTTGTGTCTCTAATCTAATTATGTCCCCATAGCCCACCAGTTATTCCTTTTAACTGGTACCATGGTTATGCATATGCTTTTAATATCGATATTGATAAAAACATTTATATTTTGCAATATCTGTAAGGGGTTAAGAGTTGACAATGGAGAAGTGATGCGGGAATTGCGTTAGTATTATATAACTGCTCCCTTTCAGAAGCTGCATCAAAGAGGCTCACCACTCAACCTGCTGGCATTTCAGTCAATCCATACCAGGTGTGGTGACGTACATTAAAGCACAGGTCACTGGCAATGACTTAGAACATTGCAGCATGATTCCACAACAAACTGCAACTAAATATTTTAAAGAGTGTCTACAACATAAAATACACATTCTATGACGGCTTTGTGCCCCAAAACATTTTAATTTAGATTTTACCGAAAGGCAACTCAAAGCGCGTATCTAGGAGAACACGGTGGGGTGTTGGATTCTTGGTGCCATAGATCTCATCAGCCTTCATCAGAACCTCGGCATCCAGGAAAGTCCACTCCCCTGAGCCCTCCTGTGGTAAGAGGACAACAAGGACAACAAGGTCAAAGGTCATAAACAGACCAAATGAAATCACCCCTGCTTAAGGTACAGTGCATACATCTTAGGCACATTAAAGTTGAACTAAGGCCATTAATTCTGGTAGAGTTTTGATAACAAAAAAAATATGTAAAGTATATAAACATGAATATAATATTATTGGTTTTACAAACAACCTAAATAAATGACTTTAGTTTGACATTCAGGTGGCTAAGACGTATGCACAGTACTGTACATGGCTGTGTGTTCCTTTGGACTCATGTTCTCTATACTCCTTACCTCATCTGACTGGCGGATGCTTTTGAGGGGGATCCAGGCAGTCCCCAGCATGGTGTCCCAGATGAGGCCTTTGTTCCAGACCTCTACGATGAGGCCCAAGTCCAGACGGTTGATCTCGCTATAGAAAGAGAGGGAATGAAAGAGAGGCCCATTTAATCAAAGACTCTGTTTAATAGGCAGACAAAGAGTGATACATCATGTCACTAATAATCATTAGGATATATGAGGTTATTAAAGTTAGAATTGCTGCATTGACTAATAACTAGTGTGTAAGAGGGTATAAGAGAAGAGGCACATGTGCACCACAATGTAAGAAAGGGGTAAATCCCCACCCCCCATAACAAGCACACTTACTGTGAAAATGTATTAAATGTGCCCACCCAGATATATCAAACTAACATATCACCATCATGAAACTCAGTATATCGTTCAGAGACTTGGGTTAAGAACTTCTTAGAGGCTCGATGACCACTTATGATCCTTTTTCTGTCAAAAGCCTGATGTATTTCATCCCTAATTTGCCATTCAAAATTATACAAATACAGCTTGCTGATAATGAAAGAACACCTTGTTTGAGAGCGACCATTGCTGATGATGTCTCCAACTCATTTGCATTCTAGAATCTACACTTGCTAACAACTCAGTGAGGCCCTTGAAAAGATGAGAACAGAACATTGTCAACATTACATTGCCATGATTAACAGTGGCGGTAAGTGTGAGCCCAGGTGCAAGCACAAAGATATTCTGAATCACTCACACTTAAGAGAATGCACCAAATGATGTAAACCATAGCGTTAATGAGGAGACTAACCGCTGTCAAGGCTGTCAGGCTTTCTTGCGGCCACAGTCAACACAGAAATGATTACGCGTGGGTTCTTTAATTTGTGTTTCCGAAGCACAGAAACACAAATTAAAGAACCCACGGCAAGGAACAACTCTTCTGTGAAAGCAGCATTTAGAAATCCATTAATTTTTTATTTGAGCTTTCTATTGTCTGTGGAATGAGATGGGAATGAACAGACATCTGCGCCACAGGCGACCCAGAAAAAACACTACACAGGAACATTTCTTCTACTGCATTTATTTTTATTTATTATTTTTCTAAAGACTAAACTGGATATTTCTACTGGATTAACAACTAATTAATGGGTTGTCAAAGAAACAGGTTTTTGGTTGGCTTCATTCATGCACAGAAACATGAAGGTTCCTCTCCATGACTTCCAGGAGAACCATGTGGCGGAAACAGGATGAAATCTTCCCATTCCCTCAACTGTCTAAGGAATCACAACCACAGCATATGTACAGTATACATAAGCTAACAGTTCAAATGAGACAATTCCATGAAGGTTTATTAAACATCACATAGGCTACACTAGGTCACACAAAGCACCGCCTGCATTTCAGGCATACCCCTAAAAGAACAAAAGCCAGTATTTAATGCAGAAGTGCTGTAAAAACAGTGCAATTCATAAGGTTGATGTGAGATGTATTGTGTTTATATGCATCCATTACTGTGTCACTCCACTGTCTGTTTTCTTTCAACTTGTCTCTGAGTGGAAATAGTCATTATCTCTCAAGGAAAGTGTGGTCTGGTCTGGACTCTTGTCTCTAAGGCCCTCTGGCTAACAGAAACAGATGCCTGTTCTTAAAAAACATAAGACCATTAGGCAATCTGCATGTCTTTTGAAGACCAAAATGCATCCATCAACTCAAGTATTCTGAAAAAAAAACATATCTTCTACATGAGCAATATCAATTATCTGTAATAACATTTTTTTTTCAGGCAGGGAGTAGGCCATTGGAGAGGACTGATCCAAAATAACCACTTACAAGATACACTTCTGACCTAAAGCTCAACCAAACAATGTCCGGTTTGTGGGCATAGACCGTCTAGTTTGAATTTTATCACTGCCATTTACATCCAGGAGGAACAGGTGACGCTTTTGTCAAGGGTCCTGAGCTATATGCAACGGTGCCGAGTGATGTGCTGAACTATCGTATTGTGTTTTACGAATAGGCCCACAGGCAGAGCATTCAGACTCAGTGACACACAGGTGCCATTTTTGGACAAATAACTTAGAACAATGGGCACTGTACACGTGCAAGTAGGCCTAAAGCCACAACACAATGGCCTATATACTGAACACTGAATAAGGTGAAATGAGAGCAGTAGCCTCGAGGACGTAAAAAGCTATAAGAACAAGTTGACTACGGTTCTCAAAACCAGCCTAAGGGAATATACATTCCCGGAAACAGCCGACCACGGCCTGCCGCCAGGAATTTCCATTCTGGAAGCTAAACATCTGAACTGGAGCTACAGAGCATTACCCCTTGACACAGGTTGGCTTCCCTGCGCTAACCTACGGGTGAACGCATCCACTGCAAAAGCCAATAAGCATGTCAGCCTTAATCAAATGAAGGTATTTGTGACATTGCCTGGAGGATACACTGTCGCCATGAGCCTGTTGTGCCACGGACCCTCCCTGCATCTGCTCTCAGTGATCCACATGCAAACCAAACAAACCCGATGTTACTTGATCCCCTATTGACACTGCACGAAAGCAGTGATACTTGACACGTAGTCTTTGGACAAGACTTTCGGAGGTTCCACACCCAGCAGGTGACTGGGTTGATAGGACAGCGTCTAAGTCACTGGCCACTGGACACTTACAACATGAAGTCCTGCTCCCAGCATGGCTTGTCCCCACGCACTGTGATGGTGGTGCTCTTCACGTTCTGCACCTTCAGCGTCACATAGGAATTGAACTTATCTGCAAGACAGAAAGGAGAGAAAGGAGGTGATCTCTGTAAATGAGATCATGGAGGGGAATACGATATCTTTCTTTATAAAACTAATAATAACTAATCCCTGCCACATAATAAACCAGGATTGTTATCTTTAAAGCACCTCTGTAATGGTGCAAGGGGAAAAGAGAAGGAAACATGATAACTGCACGTAAGAGACTGCGAAAAAAACTGCCTTGTTTTGTACTGCGGGATATCAAATAAGCTGCCAATGTTTCCAGACCATATACTTTCTGTATGTATAGGTCAAAATAAAATAAAAACACTTGACTGTAGATGGGGACATGGGATAAAACGTGACCGGTAACATGAACAGCGGCCAACAACCAGAAATGAGACAACACCTGTACAGCAGAAGTCATGCTAGTTTGGATAGCAGCTTCACCTCGGCTTTTTGCAACTGTCGGTCAGTTAGTGAGAGTGAAAGCAGATAAGTTGGTTTCTTCTTCCCTCCCCCCACGCACTGCCTTCAGTCCAGTGGGTTGACCCTGGCATTCTCGCTAGTCCCAGAAAGCCAGTCAGGCAGCAGATATAGCACCGCCATCTTCGCTCGGGCTGATCTGATTCCCTCCCTAACATAGCTCTGGGCTGGATTACCACTTCACCTTTGACACAGAGATATTGGCTAGTACAGTAGGACTTTATGACGCAAAGACAGTAAGGACCTTTGCGACTTGCTTGTACAGCAGAATAGGTCACTGTCATCACCCATAGCATCACGTGAAGAACCAATGACAAAACACAGTGGTTTGATTCATATTCATTTTGAAGAGGAAGTACAGTGAAGCAGCCAGGTATTTTCATTAAGTCACACATTGATTAACATTCAAGAAATATGCAGCAACGTGAGGAAAGCTAAGGCATGTTTGCTTAGTTCCACTAGAGAGTACCATCCTAGTTTAAGATATTAGGTATGCAAGGTGTGATAGGATTGTCCGTGGGTTGGGAACCCTGTGCTAGTTCCAGACTTCAGTGGGCATTATAGGTCCAATGCTGATTTGTTAGGTAAATATTGTTTTGATGCAACTCTGGCACAGGAAAAGATGAAATACATTGTGTGGTTTGCAGGTAAGTGCTCACATAAGTCAGCTGCAGAGTCACAAGATATTAGCTTGTCAAGTTAAGGTACACCAGTACAGCATGATAACACTCCCAAGCAAGGTCAATGATCAGGGTGGTGTTATTTTCATCTACAGTGTTTCATGCTGAACTGGACATGTACAATGTGTTATTGTCGTTTCTTTTAGTATTGTTTGAATCTGTGGATGCTCCATGTGGGTTTTGCATTACACACGGATATGGCTTGGGAGTACAGTATTTTCTATTGAAAAAAAGAACATTACATTCCTAAAAATATATTTTTTGGAATGTAATGTTTTCATTAGTTAACAGAACCACTACAGTTTATTTGCAATGCATTTCAATTAGCTTAAAAGAATACTTTTCGTAATTTACCTGTACAGTATTTGATACATTTTAACAATCATACATTTTGGTTGATTTCATGTCACTGATCATTTCAAGTAATAGCCAAATAATTTATATGGTTTATTTTCACTAGGCACAATTTACATTAAGATATTAAATCATACCATTTCATATTTATTAAAGGATAAGAAAGAGTAAAGCCTACCTTTTCAGAAGCATACTAAATAGTAACACACCATTTTATATTTCTTGTACAACATAAAATAATCATGTGCGCCATTGCATATTTACTGCTGGATTGCTTGCAAACAGGGTTCTTGGTTCAATTCCCACAAAGATCCAGTCAGAAACAGTATGTATTTACTATTGTAAGGCACTCGGGATAAGTGTCGGCATAATGACTTAAAACACAAATGTAAATATAATTTGAAAAATATTGAAGCGTTCTGGGAAAATCACAAAAATCCTTTGAGGAGTCAAAGATCCCAATCTTCATTGTTCCTGAAATAAACAAATGCAAAAATATGAAAGACTCCACTTTTGTGGGAAGAGGATATGTGACCATGTGATCCTAGTTGACCCGGGCCCATCAGTCTGACGTGGCAGTGGTAACTCCATCCCTTCAGCAAAACTGCCGTGGATAAAGGGATGAGTGTATGGAGGAATGAGCCCATCCCAGGGCCCTGTGCTGCACTGTAGAGCAGTAGACCGTTTTCACTTTTAAAACAGTGCCAGTCCAGAGGGATTAGAGGGCCCGTGTGACATAATCACCCCTTTTAATTTCCTGTGCCAAGGGTGAGATGCACTATGCCAGCAGCCCCTCTGCGCCACCAATACCACCCTACCCAAAGTGCTTCTGGAGCTCCCTGACCCCTACAGCCAAGCGCAAAGGGGTGGGGCCAGGATTAAAAACCAACAGTAATCTAAACTATCAGATGAACTGACAGGGCAGCTGTATCATGGCAATACACAAACAAGCTAGCAGCAATCAGCCCAGAGCATTTGGATATCAATCTAGTCAGACAAATCAGCAATTCCAAGTACAAACACAACACAAGATCTTAAGCACAAATCTCCTGTTTATTAAGAGCACCTGTGATGTCAGCCATGGCATGTCAACACTGTCAAAACATATGCAACTAGACTGTACTCCTAAATTTCTCATTAATTAATTAACTTTTTACTTTGATATAGTTGAATATGTCACGTTGATCAATCATCAACGTGTCCGTTTAAGTCACACAGTTGTTTTAGACAATCCACTTTAAAGTGAACCTGGGAAAACATACATAGCCACCAGCTGTTCAGCTTCAGACTAGCTACCTCACTTCACATCCCAATGCCTCTCAACCTGTTAACACGAGTTTCCAAGGAGACAGCAACAAACGTTTATTTTGACGTGGAGGAAATCTCAACAATAATTCAGATCAGTCTTTAGAACTCAGACACGAGGCCGTCTGGTGATCCATGTACAGACCACGTTCCACTGAGAAATGTATCCCACTGAGCAAAATAATTTAAAAAAGACATCTGTTCAATATATTTGACATCTGTTCAATATTAGGGATGTCTTCTCAACCTGCAAGACATCCCTTTAACATCTTTTGAAAAGAGGGAAGCTATGCTGTAGGTCCCAGAGTAATTACATTGAAACCAGCAGTAAACAACAGATAGAGCCAAAGGACCACAGCAGTGACACTAATACAACCATAACATTACAACAATGTTCTGCTACTCCCTCTAACTAACTAATGAAATCCCCCATGCCTGGTCTTGGACCACACATGCTTTGTGGCTTGAATACGTAATAAAATAGGATGAGGAGGTGGCCTGAATGACATCAGAGCCACTTACAGAGCCCTTTCACCTTGCACAAAGGACTGATATTGTCTAACAGGCAAAGGAAACACCCACCCTCTGTCATAACACACCCACTCAAGCACACATTCACACTGGTGAAAATCTGGACCCACCATCAAAAGACAGAGGCAGTCCAACTTTAAGCAGGGATTGATCGCAGACTGCACAGACCGAATATGGAGACTAATGACTAATCAGACCAGATTGTTACGGTCTATCCAGGATACTAAGCCATTTTCTGGGAGCTCACAGCACTTCCTTTGCCCCAACCAACCTCACATGCCTGAGTCAAGTGTCTTTATTCATTATTAACGCATACTGAGTTTTTCAATAAATTAGGCAGAAAAACATGAGTGGTTTGAAGGCTGACATTTACAATTTGGATGTCATGAATTTTTTATGGTTTAGGAGGCATTTTACTGTCACAGGCAGAAGCAACCGGGTAGTTGTGTTAGGAAGTGTTCATTGTATTTGGTAAGTAAACATTTGCTAGTAACCATGTGTCTCTTCATCTAGGACTATAACCCCCTGTTGATATTGAAAAATCCTATAATTTTATCAAGTCACCACTCTGAGCTCCAGAATCTTGCTAAAACTGCGGTATAACAGTAATGGAATATTGGAGCAGGGTTTTTGACCAGACAATTAACCTCAAATTATTAATTATACATAAATACACACAACATCAATCGGGTGTTTTAAGTCAACAGACTAGCTTGCATGTAAACCCTACTTGCAATCTACCGGTCACAAATCAGGCCATGGTCACAGAGTCAATTTAACTGAATAAACACACCAAAGAAAAAACGTCAATTGGGCGACTGAACAGGCTTTTGCTCTGTTGTTCTGACACATATGTAGTCAAATATTTTAACTGAAGGATATAACTCTCTTATATGCTAAAGCCTAGGCCTTTAACCGGGAGGACCAAAAATAAGAAAACATTAAACAACTTAATTGGTGGTTAATCAGGGGAATCAGTGAGCATATTTAACTAAGAATCCGGTCCATCAGGGACCTGAGGAGTGAGAGTTACACATGCTGGAAGATCCCAAGCTAAGATAAGCAGTGACTCAGCACAGCACAGCTAGAAACTCGGTCATGGGACTAATGGGAAAGGTGTGAGGGCAAACAGTAGAGAGATTTACCTAGGTGTAGGGCGTGGGGATTTTGGACTTAGCCAGCACTGATCTGAGCAGCTCACCTGCAGCACATGGGCTAGAGCTGGGCAGGAAGAAGGGACTCAGAGCTCTATGAGATTACACAAAGCTAAAATCAACCAACCACTGGCCGGAAAATTTTGACTGTTTGACCTAAAAAAACGCACAATGTTTAAGGACATACTATGGGAGTGTGTTGCAATGACAGCAAATACTGTAGCATAGACTTCCAGTCATTGTGCTTCGGCATTAACTTACAAAACAACCTCCAATTTCCTTGATACTGATTAAAGGGATGTAATGATGTCCATGAGTTCAACCGAACTCAGGGGAAATAGATAAAGGTCCTCATTACAAAAATAACAAAATAATATTTTAAGGTTTATATACACTAAGCATTTTTTGGTTTATGTTAAGCCAACACAACAGTTATTTATAAAGTTTTATCTTCAGTGTTTTTTTGCAGCCTGGTCGGAGCTAAGAATTTACCAGTGGAGAATATAATATTCAGGGCCTCATAGACAACTATTACAAAAGGCTGCATGCTGTCATTGATGCTAAAGAGGGAAACACACAGTAGGAAGAACTAAGGGTATGCAGAAATTTGTATGGGGTCAGTAAAAAAATGTATTTGTTGCCATTCTGTTACGACCTAGAGTTGAATATGAATCCCACAAGAAATAAAAGATACGTGTTTTGCCTGCTCACTCCTGTTTTCTTTACAAATGGTACATATATTACCAATTCTTCAAGAGTATTCAAACTTTTGAGCACAACTGTATTACAAGTATTTCCTGCAGTTAGTGTCCTCATTTGCACATACTGTACCCTACCTCAAAAACACAAAGGATTTAAGAACTTACCCAGAGATCCTTGGAGCTTGGCTTTCTTAACTGAAAAGTAAAGAAAGAAAAGCCATTAGAAACAAAAAGGTACAACAACTAAAAAAGCCAACCCCGCACAGCTTCACAGGAATCGAATTGCTGTACGGTGACTGAAAACATGGTTACCCATCTCTTCAATGGTCTCATTCGGATCCATACATGAGTATATGTCAACAGAGGATGCACACTAGTGAATCTTCCTATGCCAATCTTGTAAAGCCATTTTTACATCAGCTATTGTCACAAAGCACTTAACCAGTATTAATACTCAGATAGAGCTGGAGCACATTGAGATACAGACAACCAGGTGTTGTCTGCGAGAGCATCGTCGTCATCAGCATCAAAACATCTGCAGGGCCAAATACAACCTTTTCTTGGCATCAGAAGATAACAGCCTCTCACATTCTACACACCAGTACTCAAGAATAAAAAGGTAAGCACGATAGAATCTATCACTGTAAATCAGTAGCCGCTCTCCAAAACGTCTGCACAGTAGTAACTAGGTTCCTCTGATGGAGCACAGCATGGCAAAAACACTTTTTGAACAAAAAGAATGATGGCAATTAAATATACAACATTTAATGTCATTAAAGGAACTGTAAAACATTGTGGTGAACACATCTGTTTCTTTTTCCCCATAGAAAAGTGCTGATGTTTCTAATAAGTTGACTACTAGTCTGGGGTAACCCCATACTGACCTCTGATTACTGTGCTGTAATCTTTCACCATCAAATCCCTTATTGTGTAACCCGCTCTCATACCTGAGCCTAGCCAGGCCACGCTCTCTGGCACCAGATTCATAATCCCAACCAATCATTTTCCAGGACACAAGCCAGAAAGTCTGAAATATACATACATTCAGCAAATAGATAACATAACTGCCTATTTTTCTACTGTAAGGTGTTTGAAGAACAAATGCGGTAATCATGGGTTCAAGGACAGATGAATCCAAACAGGCATGGGCATCACTTGAACAGAACTGGTGGTGGTGATATCGCAGAAAGGCCACAAGATGTTTACATTTTTATTTTTTATTTGAATGTTTGAATGTTGCTGAATTATATGTACATCATCTATTAATCTACATTCAGTCTGGAAAATTAGAGCATCAAAACAACTTCTGGTACACTGGTGTATTTTAGAGATTTCCTGTAAAATAAAACAACAGTTGCGATTGAAAGACGATTTAGAGGGGATTAATGGTGATCGTGACTCCAGCCTTAGGTTCTGGCAAAAGAATGGTAGGCCAGGGATGGCAGATGGGCAGGATTGGTTGGCGTTGAGTGACAGGAGCTGATATTACATGATTTTAATAACTGCGCATAGCTCGCTCTCTTCCTCTCCCTCCTCCTAAACGAGCGACGGGCTATTGACTGAGCCATCTTAGTTTGCCATGTTGCGGTTAGTGAGATTAACCCAGAGCTTGAGTGTTTTGACCGGGACATCATTACGTTTTGTTATAAATTGTCTGTATGTGCCTTTGTGGTAGAAACGTCCCGTTTTATTTGTTTATCTACCTGGCTCTTCTGAATCCACTGTGGTACAAGGCATTCATGTTTTGTACTGCAATGGCTTCAGCAATGCAGTGTTTGATCAGAAAGAAAGTTGGCGAAACTTCAAAGTAAATAAAACATCTGAAGTACCTAAAAGGTTTGAGCTAGGGAACACAATCATCTTGTGTTCCTTCCTTTTTTCCTTAAAATAGTTTATTCACAAAATTAACAGAAGGGACCTTACATTTGGAGCTAAAAATGAACAAACATATCATTTAAAATATAGTATTCTCTGGAACACGAGGATCTACATGGTTTTGCCGTGGAACGCACATGGTACCTATCTAAAGGTAAGCCATGTAACATTGCTACTAAAATGGCTAACCATACCTAAGGAAAAAGGCAAAACATTGGGCAAGCCCACAGGCTGGCCACAAACAGGGACAGTTATAAAAGTTTGGTGGAGTGCAGAACAGCATCTTGGAACACACATCGCCTGTCTTTTCCACTAACAGGCTATTGCAATAGAAAACACTGCGTGTCACACAATCAGCTAAAAACAACAACCAGTGCAAATGGACAGCTGAGGAGACGAAAAGTTCTTGGTGTTCTGGGTCCGGTTGCGTCAACAAGGACATCAGTTAGGACTGGGTGTAACCACCATGACCTGTTCTGTCTCGGGTCAATTGTACAAAATTGTGGGGGTGGGGTACTCATGTGGGGAATGTTTTCCTGGCATACATTAAGTCCCTCGATATCAACTGAACAATGTTTAAATGCCACAGTACATCTGAACATAGAGACATTAACCAGGTCTATCGGCCATGTCCGAAAGCACTTATCACCAGACCTTAACCCAATTGGATGAGATGGAAAAGGATGTCCCCAGCATGAATGTGCCACTGTCGTATTTGAAGGAACTGCGTTGCATCTGTGCTGACCAATACCCAGACAGAATGTTCACCACCTTGTAGAGTCCATGCTCGGAAAGAATTCAGGCTGTAGAACCTGTTATTAGATGGGTAACCAAATTGTCACTTCTATACTAGAAGTAATAACCAGTCTATGTGAATTCTATTTTCTATGTAGAGGCTATCAATGGGCTGCTCTTGTCCACATGCCATCTTCCAATCTCTACAGGCCCCCTCCCATCCTCAAAGAGTATCTCAACGGGAAACATGTTAGTGCCCTCAATTCCCCTATCCTCCTCCCCAAAAAGAGGTTGCCAAGTGTTTTAGTGTCAACACATCAACAAGCAAGCAGATGCTTCCTCTTCTTGCCATTTCACCTCGACAGTTGCCTTTGTTCAGCAGGAGGACAAGATGAAGAGAACACAAGTAAACTGAATTGAGATTTTTCCACTGGCTCGGGGTAAAGAGTTAAGGGAGCAGTGGAAACGCAGAGGGGGGTGTGACTTGTCAGTGTTTCCACACAGGCTCTTCTAGGCCACCAGGCTGTGACTCCGGCCTATGAGTTGGCACAGCAGCACGAAGTCCCCATCAAGCACACGTCATTGTTAGCAAACACAGAAGAGGGCCATAAAGCAAGCAAAGCAATACGATGGAAACTGATGCTTATCACTCCTTTGTTCAGTCCTACGTCTTTTCGGACATGGCTAGAGGAAGCCATGTGTGTTTAGCCAGGGGGAGAAGTTCAGTTACCCTTTCAACCTACTGTTTTCTGAACTGCTCTGATGCATGCTCACGGATATGTGACAGAGCATTTTAATGGAGTATTTGATATTTGCTATGATAAGACAGGATAAGTAACAGCATCGAGAAGTTAGAGCAATAGAACCATTCATCGGAAGAAAGGACTGTGCTTGTGACTATTACACAGCTCTGAGGATTAGCACTGGCAACCTTTGAATTCGCATTAGAAGAGACATGTCACATGAACACGAGATGGACACGACACCCCGAGAGACGGGAAGCAGGAAAAGAGGAGCAGGAAGTGGGGTCAGAGGCTTTTGTTGGATCTGGTATTGTTCTGTATTTACACACTGTACTGGAGCTGATGAGGTGGAGCCTATGGGAGAGAAACAGATGGCCAGGGGATTACTTTTGCAATCTCTCAGCTCTTTCTATCCCTCAGTCTCTCTGCTCTTACAATGGCACTGCTGTACCTCTCACTACTCAATCTCTGTCGGTCCTCTCTGTCGTATTCTCCTTTCTCCATCAAAAACCATGTCAGTCCTATCTTACACCATTTGATTTCATATTGTCCATATACTGATGCTATAAATCAGATTAATGGAACAGAATCTGGGCCAAAGTCAACATTACCCATTTCATCATCACATTGTGTGCTTTCATTTCATAAAGACTGTCACAAACACTGTTTTTATAGCACTTAAGAGACATGTCTCAGTGTTCTTTTCAGGCCATGTCAATGGCACATTTAGCATTTGAAAAGGCCTGGTGGTAGTTCTAAACACTCATTTTCAAGCAAAACTCACAAGAACCAGGATGCCAATCCAGTATCCATGCTTACAATCTGGACCATATCATGTGAAGTTCATGTGTGCTATGTGGCCTGTCCACATAGCCCAGCCCTCACCCAATAACAGCAGGGTTCCCAGTGACTGCACCCCTGTCACAAGTGGCCACTTACATGGGAGACCACTTATCTGTTGTGTAAAGACATCGCCATGGAGATGGGCCATCCAAGAGCAACAAATATACAAAACCCCATGATGCTGCTATACAGGAGAAGGATTGAATCACAGGGACCAATAGCCTGGGCTGACCACACATCCGGTCTAGGACTAAATGATCTGTTGTGTTTGGGCTAGTAACCTTATCTACAGTACAGTAGCTCCAGTACTCAAGTCCCAATACAAATCAATATATGGATGTCATTCATATTTTGCAGGACAAAACCACAAGGCAAGGCCGCACCATTGGTAGTCACCAGGCCACAACATCACCTGACACAAACACACAATGACAATTGCTATTTGAAGTTCTTGGAGTAGCCTGAGTTGTTATGAAAACGGGTTCTGTCAAATATTGTTACGTTGTAAAACACCAAGCATAACTGTTGCCCACGGCTAATCTCTAGTACTTAAAAACATTTTAGTTACTTTGAAAGGTTTCATCTGAGGCCTTTAAGATGTAGCATTCTAATACACTCTTCGGTAGTACCAAGCTAACTACCTGTCTTGACTATGCTGCTAACTGACGAGTGCTTATGAAGCACAATGGGCAATCAAAATGGACCGGCGTTGCCCATGGAGCTGTGATGCATAATCATTAGGATTTGCACGTACATCCTGCACTCAAGTAGCTATTACTTTACACTGTAACTATCTATACCAGTCAGAGTAGTTTATCATTTACAAGTTTGGAAATCAACCTAGAGCACAGGAGAGCACAGTGGAGTTCAGTGAATTCCGTAGTAGTAGTGTAGTAGAGTTGACCAAAGTATAGTACAGCTCAGCAGAATAGTTCAGTAGAGTAAAATAGAATACGCCGTTTCCCTCCAGTACAGAACACATACACTCTAGACTGCATACAGTGCTCTCCGGTACTATGAATGCTGTATAATTGTTTCATAATTTGTGCCTCAATTTTCTGCTATAAATGTTTTTTGTTAGGCATTGGTTGGTGCTTTATTGCAATAATATTTTCAAATATATATATCATGCAAACCATATTTACTATTAACTGCTGGAGTCACAGCTACCCAAAACAAAACGTTACTTTTTATATCCTAGATGCTTTTTATGACTCTCATATGGCTTATCATTATGTCCTAGGAATACAAATCGAGTGAACTTTACTACAATTTGTTATTTTGCCTTGTTTGTATAATTTCCCAACCTAATGGGTATATAGTAACTAAGTACAAGGTGAGGTTACATTCTTATTTTATCATTAAAGAACTGCATGTTACGCAGATTTTCATAACCCATCCTAATAGATGTTAATGACTTTTAAGAAGGTTATGACTGTTACCAATCACTACAGATCAAATTGATAATGGCTTGTTAGCTGTGCATTAAATGACTAATACCTTTTTAAGAAAGCTTGGATTTGTCTAAATTACAGTACACATAATCCAAATTGTAAACAAAATTAATAAGGTCCAATTAACGACCTCATGCCGGTTCAGGCAAAAAAGAAAAACTCATACAATTGCAAATACATTTCTCAAGAGTGGTTTCAGACGTGGTAGGCTGTTCTAAAGTAGACTCACGTTTTTGTTGGACTAAGTTGGCTGCTGATATATGGCTTTGATTTACTTGATATAAACGTCAACCAAATTAAAAATATATATATTTTGAAATACAATTAAAACTATAACACATACACAAAATGCATCAATTGAAACTGCTCTTTACTACATATTCCACTACAATAATTCGAAAACTGTCATGTCAAACTGACAAATGTTGAGTAATAGCTGACAGGACAAACCCTGGAAAACAGCTGTCAGTAGCAGTGTCTACCGTCATTGCAGAATTAATTCTTAACAGCCAAGTCTCCTATAAATCAAAATGTTGCAATATATATCATTTTAAAATCTGACTTCTATGGACATTTTTCACTCATATTGAGGCAGACAAGAACAACATGCTTCAACAAGGAAAAAACAATCACGGAGGCAAAGTTAACCTCCATCCTGTTTGGTCCATCCCCGCTGTCAAACAGACTTAAAATGTATGTTTGTTGTGATTCACATTGTACCTCATTTGAAACAAGTGCTTTGCTTCCATTTTACGGAGTAAAAATCAATACAATTGTAGTAAACAAAAAATAACTCACCTCTTACACAGAGTAGAGACATGGCAAAAGCTTTTCTCTGACAACTGTTTTTTAAACAAATCACCAAAGGTCGCTGAAAAAACAGAATCACTTTCAAAGTTGTCGCATAATTTCCAGAGTTTACAGGTCTCCTTGAGATGCTGGAAAGCGTATAATAAAGGTTCGGCAGAGAGCAAAAGCCCCCTGCCACAGGCACGCCATGACAAAATCCATTAAACTAACCTGAAGAGACCGAGATAAGAAGGCGGCGCGGCATTACTTTGTAATGACATCAAGCCCATCCATTGAGGAAGCATACTCTCGGAAATGGGCGGACCAAATATTAGGTTCTAACCAATCAACAAGAACGTGTAAAACCCGCAGGTTGAGGGAACAGGTGTTCTTGGGTGCTGACGCTGACCTGTCACTTCCAGACCGGTTTTGTAGTTTTCACATGAACAAAATACATAATATTTTAGTGTAACGCTTTTTTATAACAATCGCATGCAACAAATGAATCCTGATGACTGCTATATGAAATCATATACCATGTATGACATCACATAACTTCTACCGCTCTAATTGGTTGACAATCGATTGATAACTAGGCTAAGCCAACTCCGTAAGCGCTGTGCCCGGAGACTACCGTCTATGACACGTTCTGCTTTTTTGAGCATTATAAGCCAACCGCGGCCACACGCAGTGTAAGTGCTGCTCCCATTCATATCTAATGGGTATGTAGCGTCGACAAGCGACCTTTGCAGCAGAAGGTTGAGGTGTGCGATTCAAACTTCGGAAGCAGTGAACAATCATGATTTTGCACAGTCCCAGCTGCGAACGCAAGGCGATAGCCAGTCCCAGGGTATGCTGTCAGTGTTTTGCCAAAATCTCGTCTCTGTGGTGAAACCCTAATTCATTTCCAAATCACTCTCCATCATTTCCATGGAAACTAATTTGAAATCCCAAATCACCAAGAACCTGCTCTTTCAGAGCGATATTAACAACAAATTACTATCGAGGGCACTCCAATGAAGTGCATAGGACCGTAGGAAAACACTTTAGTTTCATTACTCAAAGTTCTGTTGGCTTCATTATATTTAAGATGAAATCTATTGGCGAGAGAAGTTGGATTCCAATAGGAGTTATCCCTGATATTAACAGATCCTGTGGTCTAGAGACAGCACTCGCTGATTTGCAATTGTAAAATGTTGACCTGGGTTCACATACCCCCTCCGTCTTTCAAGTTTGTGCCTCAGCTATCTTTATCACGCTGTGCTATTAGAAGTGTTGTCCAACTTAATGTATCCACTCTGTAATACTATGAATGGCAAAATATATTTAAGAGAATAATTGCATGACAAACACTTAAAATAACATAAAATGTATCAGAAATACAGTGTAAACATTGTTAATGTTGTAAATGACTATAGATAGATGGAAATGGCAATTATTTTGCAGAATATCTAAATAGGCGTAAAAACATTCATCAGACATAGACCAAATGAAAAGATGCTGGAGGAGTGCTTGATGCCATCTGTCAAGCATGGTGGAGGCAATGTGAAGGTCTGGGGGTGCTTTGGGGGTGAAAAAGCTGGAGATTTGCACAGGGTAAAGGGATCTTGAAAAAGGAAGGCTATCACTCCATTTTGCAATGCCATGCCATACCCTGTGGGCAATGCTTGATTGGAGTCAATTTCCTCCTACAACAGGAAAATGGCCCAAAGCCCAGCATCAAACTATGCAAGAAATATTCAGGGAAGACGCAGTCAGCTGGTATTCTGCATATAATGGAGTGGCCATCACAGTCACTGAGTCTCATATCTATTGAGCTGTTGTGGGAGCAGCTTGACTGTATGGTATGAAAGAAGTACCCATCAAGTAAATCCAATTTCTGGGAGGTGGAGTGAAATCTCTTCAGATTAGCTAAAAAATGTACAGTTTGAATGCCAAAGGTCTGCAAGGTAGTAATTGCTGCAAATGGAGGATAATTTGAATCACACAATTATTTCAATTAAAAAATATTTTTCTAACCGTGTCAATCACTATATTTCCTATTCATTTTGCAATATTTCCTATTCAAATTCAGTTCAGATATGTTACAATATGTTTTCATGGAAAACAAGGACATTTCTAAGTGATCCCAAACTTGTGAAAGGTAGTGTATATGTTATATGTACATGGACATGCACTACATGGGAATGAAGGCATATCATTACGGCAGAGTCATGAAACCGCCACATATGGATCCAAACAGATGCACTACCCATTAGGCCATTTGGAGGGGTTAAAAGCGGCTTATGTTCTAATATGTTAGTTAAGAGACATCTCTCTAATGTCAACTCTAGTATAGAATTTTTTTCAATACAGGGTTAAGTCATTTTTTTTCAATACAAGTTTAAGCCATTGTTTAAATATGAATAGTCATGAAACATATATAATGGATAATACTTCTAAAAACCCATTAATATCACCAAAGCTCCATTCAACTGAACAAGATATGTTGAAGACTTCCAACCCAAACAAACATGTTTCTGTTAAACATGCATTGTTTTATAACAATATTCTGTTGTAATGGAAGAATTTAATATAGCTACACACGGAACTCATTTTACATGGACAAGTTATGTTCAAGGCACCAAACACAACCAAACATGCTGCCAAATGAACACACTTGGATACAATTTCTATAGAATTTGTGTTGAAGACTTGAACATAGAATTACATATTTGTCCTACACATCCTGATGTATTCCCTTTGAAGCAGCAGAGGCATCAATTTGCAGCTTATAAATGAATCATTAGCATTTGCCTATTATATTGACTACATAGCCTACAACACCCCCTTGTGTGTTGTTGATTAAATTATCCATGTTGGAATAATTAAATAACCAATTTACAATGCATTGTAGTAATGTTATTAGTGACAATTTACAAAATATCAATGGAAGCAATAGCTTCATGCATAAATAGCTACTAAAACACAAATCACTTATAATAATAACATACTTTTAGAACGTTGTTGTCCACAGGAGTATGTTCTTTCTGCTGAGTGTATTCTAATAAGCTGATAATTTTAATAAAGGATTTACATCTTTAAAGCCTTTTTCATAGGTAGTGTGAAGCAAAACACAGAATCTGATATTTCAAAACATTTAAACCACATCTATATGTTGTTTGACATCAACTAAAAATCTGACTTCTGGCCACTGCCTATTAAGAGCTATTTGGCATATCTGGTCAACCTCATCACTTCCATAGATATTTATCTATCAGTAGCTTGAGGTAAAGTATGTAAAGGCTGTTAAAAAAACTAAACAATGGATTGTTGTTTTATTGGCCTTTAAACAACTGTCAGGGTTTTCAGCATTGTTGGGACTTGTAGACCACATACATAACTCAACACCACCTCCCTTAGGTATAAATGTGTAATGTGCATATTGTTCTGGAAATAATTTTCTATAAAATATGAAAACTCCTCAAGGGTAGCACAAAAGAAATGTAACAGGGACAGTGAGGAAAAAATACGATGAAACTAATAATGAAAATAACAATATTAAAGAATACACCATTTCAGGATTTTCCATGCTAATGAATTCACGATTATGTCTATCAATTTGAAATAAAACATTCCAAAATTCTATAATGCATTTCAAGTTATTTTGGTTACTTCAGGTAACTGCTCATTGTTTCCAGATTTCCATGTAGTATCATTTACAAATTAAGTAAATAGTTACTTCCAAAAATCTTTAATTATATTAAAAAGCAGACTCTCAATGTAGGAATATAATGAGAGAGCCCTAACCACTGAAAGGTGTGGGCGTATATATAGACATCTTCCCCCCTGAGCATTTTTCAAATGGCATGTTAGAGATACAAGTATATGGCTGATGTTTGTTCTCAAACGTATGTTTTGACCACAACAATGAGAATTGGACAAGCCACACAAGCCATTATTTGGGTATGACATACATTAAAATGGGAGATTTTCACTGAGCACTTTTAATTTGATTTAGCAGACAGTTTAAACTCACCTATGCCCCCCCCACACCAAAAAACTAAACAAAAGTCATGTTTCACTGAAATCATAAATAGAATTTCCCACAATTTAAACAATTACAGGGAGATTGCATTCCTGCCTTACTTCATATCCAATCTTCCTCCCCTCACTGTTTAGTTGTAACCTGGAAGGCTCTGAATATCAAGGCAAAAGCCCTCAATTAGATGAAGTAAAACACTTTGGCCCAATCCCAATTCACACCCCAGAAACACAACACACTTATGGATATTAGAGAATAAGACTGGTATAAGTAACATGGTAAAACTTTAACCAAGCCTGGAGTGCAAGATGTTACCATTATGGCATCACTTACAATATCACCTATCAGATCTCCACAAGGGGATAAGATGTAGGGCTGAAAGGCCAATTTGGGATTTGGATAAAGAAATGTAAAAACATCAAGGCCAAAATGTTGGACATAAAAGACAGGAGAATAATTCCAACATCACTTAAACAGGTCCTATCTTATCAAATCAAGAGCACGAAGGACATTATTTAGAATGTTCTAAATCAGGTTACTCTTTTACCATCGGTCACCAGGAACACAGGAGTGCTTTAACCTATGACTCAAAGAGAACATCAATACATCAGCCCATGCAACAGTAATTGGGACATGTGCATGTACTGTGTACGACACGTAAAAAAACTGACATGAATCCTCCCAAATTAAATCGATGTTTCCAGGTCATGAACCCAGCCCAAAGTCTCCTTTAAACATCATCAAATATTCAGCAGATAAGTGTGTCCTATTGGCCAGAGGGTGGTGGCGCTGACCAGTCAACAACGCCCCAGTGCCTGCCTCCTGTTCTGTGTTTAACATCGCTAAAACAAAGCTGTGTTGATGTCCATCACTGCTGGGTTGGTTGTGCAGGCTCCTCCCTCTTCTGAACCGCCCAGTCTGCATTCACAGAGGAAACAGACGCTACCTTCTTTGAGCTTTGTTTGGCCAGGCTGCCGTAAATAGTCATAGCCTAAAGGAAGGGGAAAGAGACGGTTATGGTAAGGAGAGAGACGAGGAGGTGTTCGAAGGGAGGGAGAGGGAAGACGGCTGAGCACTGACACATGATTACGTGGTTACGAGAACAGAGACAGACCTGTGTGACCATGCCACTTATGTCGCCAGAGTTGGAGGGCAGCAGGATGGTGTTGGACTCTTTGGCCAGATTGGCGAAGGCGGAGACATACTGCTCCGCCACACTGAGAGAGGCTGCCGCATTTCCATTCTGTCCAAAAACAGTCAGTTAATTCCATGTATCTTCCAGACATAATACATCAACAACAGCTATGGGCATCTCTTATGTGAAGCGCTATTCAATACAAATCTATATACATGAACGCCGATACGATACATGAGTAAAACATTTCGTTTGAAAATACTCGAGCATTGATTAGTGTACAAATCTATGCAATGTACATCAGTATGATGCAGGAAAATGTGATGCACAGATGCATTTATTATCCATTCCTGTTATCGATGCTCAGAGATGGATATGCAACCTATCGTCTCCGAGCTGCCCTGGGTAAGTGAATTATTTAATTCTCCCCAACTTTACTAGGTAAGTTCACTGAAAACACATTCGATTTTACAGCAATGACCTGGGATCAATGAGTCAACTGCCTTGCTCATCTACAGAAAAGCATATTTTTCACTTTGCTGGTTCAGGGATGTGATTTGGATTCCAGTTGCAAGTCAGATGCCTTATTCTCCATCTTCACTTACTGTTTCAATCCTGAATAATTAATGAAACTGACTGAAAGCACTAAACAAAAAATATCAGTTATTTTTGGAGATAAAATGAGTGAAAACCCATTCAACTCTAGCTCAAACTCATTTCTGGGCAGCTTCATGATGGATTTCCAACAGTTAAAACCTAGGGTACAGCCCCAAGCCACACTTATACGTACACCATGATTCCAGCAATTTACTTTACCTGTTCAGCTAGAGCTTCTGACAACAGACGGATGGCCTTAGCCTTGGCCTCTGCTTTGGCTAAGACGGCATTGGCCTCACCTATAAGGAGATGAAAGGAATTCATTCGAAATGTTTAGCATCACAAAAAAGTATGGACACAATTTCATATCAACAGGAGATCTAAGTTCTTAAGTCATTTAGATGTGCATTAACCTACCAGCCGCTTTGTTAATCTGCTCGGTTTTCTCTCCTTCTGATGCCAGGATCTGAGCTTGCTTGCGACCCTCAGCAACGTTGATGGCTGCTTCCTTGTGCCCTTCGGACTCCAGCACAGTGGCTCTCTTTTTCCGCTCTGCCTCCACCTACACAATGAAATCAGAACCATGTGCAATGTATAACTTATGTCTTTTATTCCGGTGGTAACAGGGCTGGTCCTACAAACATCTCTGTCAAGCATGCAGCTGCAATGGAAAGAACCACCATCTTAACAGAAACAGTCCATTTGCTGCTATTGTAGCGCTTGCATGCGATTTGTATTAAGACAACGTGCCAGTCCTCACTTGCACGGTATTTGTAACCATTGAAAAGTTCATAGAGAATGTGCATCCTTTGCGTCACAAAGAGCTGTAACTAGTAAATATAATTGAATTGTGATTTTATTTATTCTTGAAAGAAAACTTCTCAGATACTGTTCTAGCAGCATTGCCAGCCCACCTGCATCTGCATGGACTCTTTGACACGTGGGGGAACGTGTATGTCCTTGATCTCGTATCGAAGGCAACGGATTCCCCAGTCATCTGATGCCTGATTGATGGAGTGGACTATGTTGGTGTTCAGGGTCTCTCTTTCCTACGGCAACAGATAAAACAATAAGGAAAGGTCTTTTTTCATCACATTTTAAAAAATTGGGAAAATTGAAGTCTCACCCTGAATACTTTGTCAAGAGTCAGTTTTCCCAGCTCTGAGCGCATGGTGGTCTGAGCAAGCTGGGTGACAGCATACTCTGGGTCCTCAACTCCATAGCTGGCCTTATAGGAAGTACATCTTGTTATATATCTATTAGCAAAGCAACAACTTTCCATGGAAAAATCATAAAAGCATTGTTTTCATCAACTTACCTTAAAAGGATCCAATATTCTAAGATAGAGAACTCCATCAATCTGCAGTGTGACATTATCTGCAGACGTAGTCAGAAATCTTTTAATTCAGAGACCAGGACTGAGTGGCTGAAAAGGCTGAGGACTGATTTACGGCGTAAATGAGTGACAGTAAAGTTACTTGCCTAAGGAGACTGCAGACTGCTCTGGAACATCAATAACAATCTCTTTAAGACTTTGCACATAACGAATTTTGTCCAGGATCGGAATTAAAAAATTCAAGCCCTGCAAAACATCCAGAAGAGGGATAGACATTAGCATAATGTGTTTTGTGCATTCAGGGGTTGTAATGTGATGATCACTGGCCAATTGGAGATTAATAGATTAATTACTGGCTCAAGGATGCGATGGAAGCGACCCATCCTTTCCACAACCCAGGATTCTTGTTGTGGTACAAACAAAACCACCGTGTTCATGGGAAGACTGGACGCCCATCGGTGCTGGGCTTGTGTCGCCCACAACGCTGGCACTGTGGGCACTGACCTCTGGGAATGCTGAAGGGACGCAACAACAACCATAACCAGAGAGTACATTACACAGTGCTGCATCTGAAAGTTAGAGTTGCAACTTGAAATGCAATGTACTAATGCATGACACGTCAATGAATTACACATCTAAATTGTAGATGGCGAACTGAATCCTAAACTTTTCTCGACAAGCCAAAGTGTTAAATAAATTACGTTGTTAATTCATGATTTTAGCTCCTCAGGGAACCCACGACATGTATCTATTCCAGATCAAGGACATTTGATTAGACTCTTTAATTAGTGAATCAGGTCTGCAAGAAAACTGTGAAATGTCTGGGGGTCCCGGAGGTGAGGAGATGATTGAAAACGTAGCTAGCACAGTATTTATATAGCTAGCTAAATGTCCACATTAGCTTCAAATTACTTAAAATAGCATACCTCTTACCTTTAAAAGGACACAGCTGGTCCGGCAAAATGTTCGGAGCATTTTCTTATTCTAATATAGACACCAATGAGTAGCTATGTGTTTTAGCTAAGTGGGAAAACGTATTAATTATGCTCTCATGTGTGACCCTTACCGAGATAGGAAACACAAATTACATCAACTTGGAGCATTGATTAAAAGTGTCCCCCTTTTTGTGGAAACGGAAGGTTCCAGGTGAAAGGGTAATAAGTAAATTACTGCCATAAATATACGTTGAAATAATTTTTACTTCAACAAAAAAATATTTCTGAAGGCGTTAAACACGTTTGGGTATTTTTATCATAATTATGTGGTCTTGAAAACTTGCTGAGTCCAATATTCCAGTATTTTCCATATGCACTCCTTTTCAGTGCGCATGTCAGAATCGGTCAGCGTAGACCTGCGTAGACAGGAAGTTGACCGACAGTGAGAGGTGACCGTGTGGGAACATACCATAGATATGGTTAGACAACCTTGCGTTCCAATCTACCATGCCCATTCTAGAAACGAAAGTTGAGCGGATGATATATTGGTTCATTTGAAATCTGCACTTTAAAAGATTTTCGATGGTGTCAATGTACCCATTAACTTCAGAACACACTTGTGTACCTTTTTTAGGAAATATCATGCATTTCGATTTAATAAATTACAAAAATATAAAAACTCTTAAAAATATAGAATAAACTCAATTTGAACATGGTGCAATAAACGATTTAAGTTACATGTATTATATGTTTTATGTCTAGAAATCAGGTTTAAACAAATGCATCTCATATAATAAGGTATACCTTAGGCGATATGTTTTCTGATATTGGCAAGCTAAACAAACATTTGGTGTTTTAAGGGTGAAGGGACTGGTTTGGGATTTGTGGTAATATGAACAACCCTGGTTCCAAAAAAGTTGTGATGCTGTGTAAAATGCAAATAAAAATAGAATACAATGATGTGCAAATCATGTATCCCCATATTTTACTGAAAATAGAATAAAGACAACATATCAAATGCTGAAACTGAGAAATTAAATGTTTTGGGGGAAAAATACATGGCCATTTTTAACACATTTAAAAAAAAGTTGGGACAGGGGCATGTTTACCATTGTGTTTCAAAACCTCTTTTTTTTAAACAATACTCTGTAAATGCTTGGGAACTGAGACCAATCAGTCTAGTTTTGAAAGTGAAATGTTTTTCCATTCTTGACTGATATAGGATTGCAATTGCTCAACAGTTCAGGTTTTTTTGGTCATACTTCTCGTTTCATTGTTTACCATATGTTTTCAATGGGTGAAAAGTCTGGACTGCAGGCAGGCCAGTTTAACACCCAGACTCTTTTACTACGGTGTCATGCAGTTGTAATACATGCAGAATGTGGTTTGATGATTCCCAAAACCAATTTTAAATGTTGATTTGTCAGAACTCAGGACAGTTTCCCTCTTCGCCTCTTTCCATCTTAAATGCACTAAGGCACTAATGTCTTCACAGAGTGGTGAAATCATCCCCAACCTCACTCCTGACAGACCATACTCTCTGGAATGTTCTTGTAATACCCAATCATGTTACTGACTGTTGCCATTTGACCTATTTCGTTGTGTGATCTTCCACCAGGATTAGTTTTTTAGCATTACACAACTTTTTCAGCCTCTGTCCTAACTTTTTTGAAACATGTTGCTGTCATCAAATTTAAAGTGGGCATGTAATTTTCAAGAAACAATAAAATGTCTCAGTTTCAACATTTTAAATGTTGTCTTTGTTAAATGTTTTATTGACTATAGGGTTTAAATGATTTGCACATATTGTATTCTGTTTTTATTTACATTTTGCGCAGCTTCCCAACTTTTTTGGAAACAGGGTTGTACAAGAAAGTACCTTTCCATGGAAAAATCTCTCATCACACTTGTGAGTGGTTATGTTGAGACGAACTGCATTACAGAAATTTGCGAAAATAAGTATGCCTCCTCCATGCCATGTCTGATATTCTTTTTCAAATGTATTTTTTTGCCTTTTTATATTGCGATACACCAACAACGGTTAAACGTTCATATAATCTGGCAAAGTTGGACCATTTGGGTTTAACATTAAATCCTCTTCACAATACAATGAAACGCATGTACTCCGATTTACCCAGATGAGTTACTTCTTTCCATCTCTATGGGACATGCGCTATTGCGATTTTGCTGTGCTAGGCGCTGGCAATTGAATGAATAGCTGAGTTCCAATGAAGGTAGCAAAGGGGGAGTATTACCGCAGTGTGTATACCTGAGGTACCTGTCTTGCTGTGGCTGTTGTGTATATAGTCTTTATCGACTGACCCTGACTGACTGAGGACAAAACGGAGCCTTACAAGGTCAGTAGCGCTAGCTTTTAATACCACTAACATAGATGGATTAGCCAGCCCTAACGTTAGCTGGTCAACCCCTGAACTAGTGGGGTTGGTGATTTAAAACATATAATGCCTAACGTTAGTTACTGTTTAACAAGCTAGCTAATACTGCTTAGTTATTCTAATCAAACCTTCTGAAAAAGACATCAGAATGTACTTTCTCACCCAAATCTATGATGCTGAATGGACCTCTTGTGTTCAGTACTTTCTATGTCGTTTTTTCACGATAGAAGTAACAACCCTTGTTCATAACTACGCGGTGATATCGAATGTAAACTGCATATTTATGTGGCAAAGTCGATAGCGTGTTGGGCTTGAGAGTTCATCCAAACTCCCTTTCTGCTTCAATAACATGTTGTCAGAGGGTGATGGCGCCTACAAGGCCACCGGCCATGCGAGGAGACTGAGTTTTGTCCGGGGATAAGGGATACAACTCCAGGCCAGTCGCAGGATTTGGATTCAATATTTAGCCAGTCACTTACCATCAGCTTATTGATTGACTAATGCACCTGTTAACATGCTTCAGACACTGGTGTGGAAGGTGTTCGCATGCTTCAGACACTGGTGTGGAAGGTATTCTCATGCTTCAGACACTGGGGTTGAAGGTGTTCTCATGCTTCAGACACTGGGGTGGAAGGTGTTGGCAGGCTTCAGACACTGGGGTGGAAGGTGTTGGCATGCTTCAGACACAGGGGTGGAAGGTGTTGGCATGCTTCAGACACTGGGGTGGAAGGTGTTCATACTCAGCTAACTGGAAAGGTAATATAGTTCCTCAGCTAGAGGCACACAAAGCATATGGATCTGTATAAATCTAATGCAGTAAGTGAATCCTCTTTAGTTCTGTTCAAAGATGTCTTTTGATTTTAAAGATGAGTGTCTTGTTTCAAGAACTGTTTTGCATGTGGTCATAAAGATGAACCTTCATGTTTAAAAGCCTTAATTCAGTTTTAACTTCACATTAGAAATGCTCCCACTAACGCAATTACTGTAAACATCAGTTGGCTGTCAAAATTTGAGCTACATCCTGCCAATTGTATTTGGCCCACATACTCTAATACAATGTGTCCCCAGGATGAAGAAACTCCCCATCATAGCCCTGCTCCTGTGGCTGTGTGCCTTGTTCTACGTGGGCATCTTCCTGTTTGTGGGTGGCTTCCTGCTGGTGAGGCTTGAGGTCAATCGGACCAGTACCTGTGGGGATGTTTTGCTGCCCGGGGGCCAACGTGTGGACTTCTGCCAAGGACAGCCTCGCTTTCGCAGGGCTGTGGTTCTCATCATAGATGCCCTGAAGATTGACTTTGCCCGCTTTGACCCTGCAAACAAAGAGCCCCGCCCATTTGAGAACAAGCTGCCCGTGCTAGAGGAAATGACCTCATCAAAGCCCTCACACGCACGTCTATACCCGTTCCGTGCCGACCCCCCTACCACCACCATGCAGAGGATCAAGGGTTTCACCACGGGCTCCCTTCCAACGTTTATTGATGTGGGCAATAACTTTGCCTCCAGCGCCATCCTGGAGGACAACTTAGTTCACCAGCTGGGAGAAGTAGGTGAGTGACATTGCATGAAGTCTGGTTCATTTTGCCATCCTGTAAGTTAAGAAGTTCAGCTGATAATCAGAAAGGCACAGGTGGGAGAGAAAGTTTGAAAATCGACGTTTGAACTCCGTTCTTTCTATAGGCAAGAGAGTGGTCTTCATGGGTGATGACACATGGGAAAGTCTTTTCCCGAAAAAGTTCTACCGCTCCATGCCCTTCCCCTCTTTCAACGTCAAGGATCTGCACACCGTGGACAATGGAATTCTGCAGCACCTCTACAACATCAGTAAGCGTCGTCAGACAGCCAGGCACATTTGCATCTCTGCTGTAAAATCCTATTGACTTCTCCTTCTCGTGCCCTGTCTTCCTCAGTGGTAGGTGACGACTGGGATGTGCTGATAGCTCACTTCCTGGGGGTGGACCACTGTGGCCACAGGTTTGGTCCTGACCACCCGGCCATGGCTGACAAGCTTACCCAGATGGATGAGGTCATCAGGTCGGTAGAAACAATGCGTTCTTATCTAAACTACAGTGCACTCCCACTGCGTTCAAGTACACACTTAAATACATCAATGTCAATTTGAAGAACTTAGTAACTCTGTAGTACAAGGCCTTCTGGAATACGGTGTGCTGCGTTGGTCCTGACGAGCCGCCGTGGCTCTGCCGGTCGGACTGTCGTTTTGTCCCACAGAGCTGTGCTTGATCGGTTGCAGAATGACACCCTGTTAGTGGTGATGGGAGACCATGGTATGACGGATACCGGTGACCACGGGGGAGAGAGCCAGAAGGAGACCGACGCTGCCATCTTCCTCTACAGCCCCTCCCTCCTCTTCCCAGAACCCCCGTCCCAGGTTTGCATATGTATATATATATATACTCTGTGATAGGAAGAGTGTTGCAGTCCACGTTGAACGAGCGTTGTCTGGTCTCGTCTCCCTGCAGAGTGATCCTGAGGTGGTGCCCCAGACAGACCTGGTGCCCACCCTGGCTCTGCTCCTGGGCATCCCGATTCCCTACAGCAGTGTTGGACAGGTTCTGCTCCCCCTGTTCGCCCCAGATGCAGGGGCAGTTGGCGCACCGGCAGGTCTCAGCCAGACGGAGGCGCTGTGGATCAATACCAAACAGGTAACTGCAGAGAACTGAAATAGATCAAATGATCTGGGGCGTTTACATGTGTCCTGTTCCATACACATGTCTTGTCCTTGTGTGTCGGTGTGAAATGGAAAGGCTTTTTGCTCATCAGCCTTGGGTTGGGTCATGTTCTAAACGTAGAACGGAGTGTAGGCACCTTTTACTCACATGCTTTGTTGACTCACTGCACATTCATTTCGGTTTTAAACATGACTGCTTGGTTATTAATCTTTATCATTCATCTGACCTACTTTGTCTTTTGAAGGTCAACCGTTTCCTGGAGACGTATTCCAGCATGGCTAAAGATATCCCGTCTGAGAGTCTGTCTCAGCTGCAGGCAGACTTCACCCGCATCTCCAACGAGTACCTCAGCACTGTCAAACAGGGCCTCTCTCCCACCCCAGAGCTGGTGGCCTCCCTTCAGCGGTACCTGACCTCAGTCCGGGACACCTGCCGTGCCACCTGGGCCCGCTTCAACCCAGCCAAGATGGCCGCCGGCATAGCTGTGTTGGCATGTGCCTGTGTGCTGTGTTTCGTCCTCACCGAAATGTCCTCCGCGCTGCTACGGGAGAGTTGTCTGCTGAGGGCCCCCCTGGTGGGGGCTGCGGCGTCTGGGGCGTGTGTGGCTGCGGGCCAGCTGTTCACCCGGGGCTATGCGGACGGGCCCTGGCCCCTGGCGGCGGCTGCCCTCTCCTCTGAGCTCCTCTTCCTCTGGAGGATCCGGCGTGTCCGGAGGACTGCCGCGGCCGAGGGGGAGGAGTCTGCCCCGAGGCGCTGGTGGCTGACCTCGCCTCACTTCTTCCTGAACCCGCCCCTCCTGGTGCTCCTCCTGCGCTGCGCCTCCCTGCTGTCCGACAGCTATGTGATCGCAGAGGGCCGCGTGGTCGCCTTCCTGCTCCTCTCCCTGAGCCTCTACGTCCCCTTTCGCCTCAACTGGGACAGCCTGCTCCTGCCGCCCGTCCACGACCCCCTGAAACCCACCGGACTGCTGCCCTCCCCCGGGCTGTCCCCCTCAGCCGTCAGGAGGGAGAGTGGCATCTTCCTAGCCTCTCTGGGGGTCCTGGCCAGCTGTGTCTACCTCTCCCTGTGGTTCCACGGCTGTCGTGAGGAGCAGGGCTCTTGCCAGCCCTCGCCGTTCCTCTCCCCGCTGTCACGGCTGCAGGACAGTCGCCTGAAGAACCTCCACTACGTCCTGTCTCTGGCCTCTCTGGGCGCCTGGACCTACGCGCTGCGGCGTTGGCTGCGCCACTACGGTAACCTGAACAGTCCCAGCTGTGCCGTGTTCGCCGCCCGCTGGGTCATCCCCCTGCTGTCGGTCTGCCTGGGGCTCCACTGGGCTGTGTCGGCCACCCCGGAGGACAGCTTCCGGAACCTGGCGGAGCTGATCAGCCTGGGCCAGCGAGCCCTTCCCGTGGCCGCTTTCTCTCTGCTGGGCCTCGGGCTGGCCCTGCTCTGGCTCGACCCGCTCACTGTGTTCGTCAAAGCCAGGGCGGCGGCGCCCGTCCGCAGCCCCATCTCGCACCCGCCGCCACGCTACAGGGCCAGCACGGGCGTCAGTCCCCAGGCGGAGCTGCACCACCTCATCCCGCAGCTGTATCAGCGCATGCGGCGCTCCCTGGAGGACGGAGAACCGGCCACGGTCCCCGAGAGTGACGGCAGGCCTGCGGTGGAGGCCTATGGCCTGGGTACGGTCTACTCTGCCCCCCTGGTCCTGCTGTGTGGGTTGTTGGGGCTGGGCCTGTTGCTGCTGCATCCAGAGGGCATGTCCCTGTCCTTCCTGCTGATCCTCCTGGAGATGGGAGCCCTGCTGCAGATTCACGCCTCCGCCGTCACCCTAAACGGCCTGCAGGGGGCATCCTCGGGTAAGATGCTGACAGTGTGTTGATATGTTGTCTGACCGTGTTGATGCCTGTAGGTTTCTTTTGGTTTCGCGGCTGACTGAGTGGTACTGTCGATTCTGTGTCTGCCAGTTGGCTTCACGGTGCCCTGGACCCCGGTGGTTCTTTGGTCTCTGGCCGCCACCCAGTTCTTCCACGCCACCGGCCACCTGCCCACGTTTCCCTCCATTCAGTGGGCCGCAGCCTTCGTGGGCTTCCCCGGTGGGCACACGGGCACTGTACTGCCCGCGTCGCTGGTCGTCCTCAACACTTTCTCGTCTAATATCCTCTTCGCAGGTACCCCGTTCAACACGCAGGAACAATGCTGCCGTCTTTAGCGGTTGATTGACAGAAAGGTTACTTCCTCATTAATGCACCAGTTTGTAATAGCAACACGGCTCCTGTGGTTTGTGGTACCTGGCCAATATACGCCGACTGAGAGCTGTCTGGATTCAACACTAAGCCGTGGTATTTAAGCCGTATACCACCATCCCCAGGAGCCGTGTTGCTATTATAAACTGGTGATTGAAATTCAAACCACCCAATCAGGTATTTTCCAACTATATCAGTGTCTGTTTACCAGTAGTGATCATGAAAATCAAAGTGTGTGTGTGTGCGTGTGTGTGCGTGTGTGCGTGCGCGCAGTGGCTTCTCCTTTGCTCCTCTTCTGGCCGCTGGTGCGTGAGGTGCGGGGAGGAGGAAGGGGAGTGGGGGGGGAGGAAGGAGATGACAATGCGATCATGGAGATGCGATTGAGGGAAAGTCCCCAGCAGTTCAGCTCTGCCCTTCTACAGCTCTCCACACGCTACCTGTTCATTACCGGAGCACAGGTAAGAACACACACACACACACACACACACACACACACAGTCCTCTGTCATTGTCTCAAGACCTCGTGTCCCCTCTTCTTCTAAGGTGTTGGCATCAGTCTGTGCAGCTGCTATCCTCAGGAGACATCTCATGGTGTGGAAGGTTTTTGCACCCAAGTAAGTGATTTATCCCAAATCTAACCGTGGGCAGAATTCCCTGTCCTTCCTCCCTGCCACATGTGACCTGCACCTACATGTGACCTGCGTGTGTCCCAGTCCTATGTGATGCTCCCTCTAGCGTTGTCTTCTCTACCATATTTCCTCTGAACGTTCAGGTTGATGTTCGAGGCCTCAGGGTTCCTGGTGAGCAGTGTGTCTGTGCTGGTCGGGGTGTCCCTGGTGATGAGGGTGGACCTGGCAGTGGGACGCTGGTTTCAGAGACTCCTCCCTGACACGTCTAGGTAGCGCTCCTCCTCCAGTTGCCCAGGACTCAGTCTTTGGTGGCCTACACTGTACACCCCCCTCCGATTCCAGGGTGAGGGGAGAGTGGCGGGGGGAGGCGGACAGGGGGTCTCCAGCGTTGTTCGTGGGACGTTGCCGGATGAACGTATCTGGCATCAGTATTTTGAGATCGTTATGTCTCAATGTTGCTCTCTCCTCTTGCTCGGTTAGAGAAGATGGAGCACAGTGGAACTGAATGGCTGGAAGTGTTCATGTCCATCATCAAGACGACAAACCCATCTAAAAACATCTGTAATACCCGGCTAAATCCTCCTTGGTAGAGTATGGGAGAGATTCAAGCCTTTATTACATTAGTCACCATTAGATTGCCTATCTGATGGACACTTAATGAGGTTGTTGATGGAGTGGAGAGGGGCCTTTGGGACCCACAATGCTCTCTGGCACATGCTCAGTTATGTGAGACAGGTTACAGGAAATGGGTGGATAGCATTTAAGAGCAATTAATAAATCCATCTCTGCAAAGTGCATTATGTCTCATCTCAAGTGTCTGCTGAATGAAATTATCAGTTCTTACTTTTTATAAAAAAGTTCTTAACATTTTATATTTAATAATGGATTAAACAATCTATGCATGGTTTCTTACTGTCATTTTACTGTATAATGACAATATCTTACAACATCAGGAATAATGCTCTTAATCCAAAATAATATCATAACAGAATGTTTTCTGATCATAAGTTTTTATACTTTACGTGGACCAGTAAAACACCTTTTCCCCTTGACAAGTCCCTAGCTTTAATGAATGCCTTGTGTGATTGTTTTGTGAAAGGAAAGATAGAAATCCAGGACATACAGTACCAGTCAGTAAGTGTATCCAAACCTTTAACTGGAACTGTAAGTATTTATTTTCTGTGGTAGGTACAGAGTGTTGTAGATTGCCACATAAAGCTACGATGTTTCATTTCGCTGCTGCAGTGTGAAGTGATGAATGAGAAGGGATGGAAGTTGGGCTCCGGTTCAGTTAATGCCTTGAGTCAACTACTCAGAGTAGAAGGTAGTGGGTAATATATGCCAATCTGAGGCAGGCCTTGTTTTGAGTATTGAAAAATGGAGATCAGTTCAGTTGGCACAAATCCTGTTTGTTAAAAATACTTATGTTTAATATTATTTTTAATATAATCAATGAACGAAATTGATATTATTGTTAAAATCCAATTAAATATTTTGTACATCATGACAGTGTTGCAGTTTGTTCATCTGTCTCAGTTCGACAGAGTTGGATAAATGTGGGACCACAGCGGTCTTCCTGTCAGACATGCTAATAAATCTGTCACTAGCCAGACAGACAGGATACTCCTGAAGAGAACCTGATGGTATACTGGCATCTAGATTTACTCAAGCTTTTATAAAGCAACTCAGGCTTTATCTATACCTTGACAATAGATGGATGTTGCTAAATGGCCTGCCACTAACACTTGCAGACTTGTGTCTGTGTGCATGTCACAAGTGACTGGCTGAATGCCAGACTCTTCATTAAGCCAGTATATCAGTCCATTGGTGAGCCAGTGCCACATTAAAACATTTGCCTTTGGCAGAGTTTACTTTGCATGAACTTTAGAACGGATCCTGTTATTATTACAATAATGGGTGAAGTGATCGGTATATTAATAATAGTACAATATAACTAACATCTGGTTTATAAAAAAGTAATTCCTTAAATGAATGGGATCATGCCATGATCCCTCTTTCCAGATGGCTCACTGAACTGTGCTGCCCTCTGAGAAAGTCACAGTGGTTTGTTGCATTAGAAATGAACTTGGACAAAAGATGATTTTCCCAGTGCTGATGGCAATAAAAATTGAAATATAAAACACATGACTTTCTCAGAGGCTGAAACCAAAGACCCTTTTGGTTACTAACCCAAATCAGAGCTGGCCACGTTGACCAAACTCCCCAAAAACCTATTTCATAGTCCTGTATAGAGATCAGCACTATCTATGAAGTTACAGTTAAACTGCCTGAGACTTCAAACGCTGTCCAGTATCTGTTATAAACTAAGTGAAGCAGCATAATCGATGACTTTTGGCTGTTGTATCACTTCTGTGGAACAGCATGCCATGTAGTCTACACCACCACCTGAAAACGTGCAGCCTGTTTCCACTGCCTGGTTCAGCCTGTCAGGTCGGGTGTTGTTTCTTCAGTCAACGTTACATCACCTCTCTGCAATATGAATTCTGGGAAGTGCAGCTATTGACCCCTTAGTAGGGTGGCAACCTTATCTGTTCTTTTTGCGGTTAACTTGGGGCTTTCCACAGCTCCCTGCTCTCCTTTATCAACAAGTAGAAGATTAACCTCTTCATCATGCTCCACTTCTGTCACCTCCCTGAGCACAAGGTTAATTATTAGAAATCCCATGTGTAGCCCAGCCGGAAGAATGAAGGAACAGATCTGCGAGATAATGTGCAATACACTTTGTTAATCTGTCTTGTGGTGCTCATTTAAGCTAGGGTTGTCTGTGTACGAAATTGCTTTTGAAGCAAGTTGCATTAAATTACTCACCTATTCATTAATATTAATCACCTCTAAGTTGGGTTATTTGTTTAGCTATGCCTTAAACAGTCTTGGCCTATGAAACGTGAGAACAGTCGTTTGCACTGTCATCTTCATTATCTTTGTACTTGAAGAGTAATTGGTAGTTGCGTGTCTGTCACAGCATGCCCTGACTAGCAGTTTACTTACCACCACTGGATGGCTGCCATCAACTTTCCAATGTGCAATGCCTGCATAAGCTTGCACATCTCAGGCCAGTACAGGATCAGAGGCTAACTTTCCCAGAATACCCCACTTTAATGCCAACAGTGATCTGGCAGTGAAATGGTGAGAAAGTGGGAAGGTGTCGCACAATAGGGTGTTATAGTAACATTTCACTGTTAAAGAGCTGTCACAGTGATAGCGTTCTGAATCACGTACATGAAGAAATATTACAAGTTTGAACTGGCAAAGTTACCAGCGCTGTGTAGGGGGTTTTGTTATTGTGGATTGACTTATTCAACCCTGTCTGACTTTTGCATAGTAAATTGTGATCAAAACGGATGATTTATTTTGGTCACAACCACGAAATACTGTGTGATATAAAGTGGAAGAAATATAGATTTTTTTATATCAGGTTAAAGGCAGGTAGAAACACCTTATTGGGTAAGTATCTAAGATTTGCACTCACAGATTGTGTAATACTGATGGTGGATTGTATGACATGCTGAGTAAATACTATATCTTGGCCAAGCAGGAACATTCATTGTATTCTTGGAAAAGAAATTGGGTTTGGTTACTGATAATTGCATGTACATTTTAAGCTCTCACAAGGTTGATTTAATGAGACCACATCCTTATTTACAGCAGACACCTGGGAGCAATTAAGGTTAGATTAGATTCAACTTTATTGTCATTGAACAGTACAAGTACAGTACAACAAAATGCAGTTAGCATCTAACCTGAAGTGCAAAGAGGGCAGAAAATATACAGGTGTTATATATATTACAGGTGGATTGTGTAGCTGCCTTGCTTAGACACAGAACAAGATATTTTTCACCTTGCCAGCTCATGATTCAATCTAGCAACCTTTTGGTTACTGGTCAGATGCATTGAAACGACCTTCTGCATCATGTGTTTCAGTGTGTTTGGTTTGTTCTCTGTTGTCTTCCACATCTACAATTAATCTATGTTGCTTTTTAATCAGCAGTGACACCCCTCAAAAGTTTTGCTCCTCAGTACAGAAGGGTGACAGTTGATATAATGTGTCTAGGAGATTAGTAATAACTCAACCACCACACAGTTAACTTAACGATTTTCAGTGTGTGGTTTGTTATTATTTTTTAAACTCTGCCCTTGCTGCCTTTTATTTTGCGCGTCTGGAGAAGAGTGTGGGCTACATGCTGAAACAGTCAATTTCTTTACATTAATAATAAAGGCCCAGACAGTTGCTTGAAGATCTGCCTTCATGATTGTTTGACCAATGTTGTCATTTTCAGACTGCTGCTCTTATTGAAACGGAAGATTTTAATTCCTTTTCTTCAAACCAGCCACCAGGTGGCATAGTCGATAATGTGTGTATACAGAACCAATAAAAGTTTGAGGACACTTGTGAAAATTGTCTAGAGCCACCTGTCCAGTAAGTGTTTCTTTACCTGGAAAAATACTATTTAATATTAAATTAGATTCAAGTTTGTCATTGAAAAGTACAAGTACAGCACAACAAAATGCAGTTAGCATCTAACCAGAAGTGCAAATACGAGGGCGGAAAATGTACAAGTATTAAGTGTATGTATATTACCAGTGGAAGGTGTTGATGTGCAAAAAAGGCAAATGCAGTACAATTGGCAATACTAAATCTGCAATAAGGCAAATAGAGGAGGGCAGAAAATTTACTTACAAGAAAAAGATAATTACAAGTATTAAGTTTTGTCACATTTCAATGAGGGAGGTGGAAGAAAATGCAGGATTATCTAAGGAGGTTTAATATACTTCATAAAAAGG
>JACXGJ010005664.1:15993-35993 GCA_016801105.1 Esox niger | reverse complement strand
AATACAGGCTGCTCTGGAAAAAGACAGTGTGGTTGTTTCAAGAAGCACAATATGATGAAATTTAAACAAAAATGATCTGCATGGTCTAGTTGCCAGAAAGAAGCCTTTACTGTGCCAATGCCACAAAAAAAGCCTGGTTACTATATGCCCAACAACACCTTGACACACATCACAACTTCTGGCGCACTGTAATTTGGAGTGACAAGACCAAAATATAACTTTTTGGTCATAACCATAAGCGCTATGTTTGAAGAGGTGTCAAGAAGGCCTATTGTGAATAGAATAACATCCCTATTGTGAAGCATGGTGGTGGCTCACTTATGTTTTGGGGGTGTGTGAGCTCTAAAAGCACAGGGAAACTTGTGAAAATTAATGGCAAGATGAATGCAGCATGTTATCAGAAAACACTGTTACACAATTAGCATTCTTCTGCACAAAAGCTATGCATGGGACACTCTTGAACTTTCCAGCATGACATTGACCCTGAGCAAAAGCAGAAAATGGTGAACGTTCACAGTCTCCTGACCTCAATATCATTGAGCCACTCTGGGGAGATCTCAAATGTGCGGTTCATGCAAGACAACCAAAGACTGCATGATCTGGAGGCATTCTGCCAAGACAAATGGGCATCTATACTACTTGCAAGAATTCAGGACCTCATGGACAACTATTACAAAAGACAATTGATGCTAAACACAATATTAAGAACTAAGTGTATGCAGACTTTTGAACAGGGGTCAGTTATGTTTTTTCTTTGTTGTCATGTTTTGTTTTATGATTGTGCCATATTATTATGACCTACAGTTGAATGTGAATCCCATTAGAAATAAAAGATGTGTTTTGACTGCTCACATTTACAAATGGTATATACATATTACCAATTCTCCAAGGGTATGCAAACCTTTGAGCACAACCGCATATAGTTTGCCATACAAAGGTTTATAAGGGTTCAAGGTTTGTTGAAATCTACATATTGTATGATTCTGTAAAACCCTCTGCAAAGGGATGAACCTAGATTTAAAGTGTTCCCCTATAGAGCAAAATTTAATTAGCCTATACATTTTACATAGCACTTTCTAAGAATGTACAGAATCATGATTACATTTCACTGTTCCACTTTGTTGTTCTTTCTAAACAAGATTAACTAGAGCAGAATCAAATTAATCTATTCTGAGCTTAATGAATCAAATCCCCTTGGTAACAGAATGTTCTTATAACCCTTGGGGCTAAATGACCTGATGTTGGCATGGCAGCAGGAGTCTAAATTAGTTTTGTTGCTAAAACAGCACATTAATGTTTTGTAACCTATGGTTACTATATAATGTAGCTGGGGCTACCAAATAGCCTTTGGATAACTTTTTTCCCATGTCATTAAGCAGACACTTATCCAGTGACTTACATAAGCAAGTGTTTACATTTTCATTCTTGCCCTCCGTGGGAATAGAACCCACAGACCTGATATTGCAAGCACGATGCTCTTCTGAACTGATCTACACAGTACTCATTTTAAATGGTTAAAATAGCATAGTGTTTTTGTCATGGCAAGGCCAATTGGTGACTAAAACATCAATGTTCAATTTGAAACATTTAGTTTCCTGCTAGGTGGCAAGTGTCCCAAAGCATTATAGTTGCAGAAATGCAGGTGGAGAACACCCCTGACACTTTTCTCTCATTATTGCCAGATGTTTATTAACTATTTGAGTAATATGAAATAACAAGAAAAGGACCCACGCAAGCCTAATTCAGCCAGCCCACAATTAGAAGCGATGAATGTTGTTGCACTCGCTGGATTCAAACCAGGCACTCTTAAGTGACAGGCTGTGTCTAATACACCACTATACAAGCTATACATGTGCTATGTGTCAGTATAGCGTTTCAACATTAGGTCATTTTGTCATGCATTAACATAACGCCAAGTTTGATTATTTCGCTAGACAGCATTAATCAATCTGTTAAACTAACGAATAGCATCTATGAACTATATGGTTTTTGTCACTGGCTGTTTTAACAGATTAATGATTTACTACTTGGAATAATCAAAGGAATTGAGCAATTGCTAGCAAGACTGAAGATGAGCATAACACTGTCAAAGCTATTTCATTTCATGGCAAAAAAACATTAGTGTTTCTTTCATTCATAAATGACATTGATACAATAACTATCAATATAGGATACGATAACTGTCTTTTTCATCAAGTGAAAAGACAAGAGAATTGTGTACACCCCTCCTCTTTTCCTGTGCAAGGGTTTGTGATCGACAGTAGATATAAAAGCCACCACACCCTGTTCAAATGCCAGGTTTTTGTGATATAAAAGAATGAGATAAAGATAAATCATGTCAGAAATGTTCCCACTTTTAATGTGACCTATAATGTGAACAATTCAATTGAAAAACAAACTGAAATCTTTGAGGGGGGAAAAATGAAAAATAAAAACCTGGTTGAATAAGTGTGCATAAACTCTTATAACTGGGGATGTGGCTGTGTTCAGAATTAACCAATCACATTAAAAGTCATGTTAAATAGAAGTCATTACACACCTGCCATAAGTAACTCTGATTAATCACAAATAAAGGTCAGCTTTTCCAGTAGGACTTTCCTGACATTTCCTTGCATCTCAGAGCAAAAGCCACAGTCCACAGAAAGCTTGCAAAGCATCAGAGGGATCTCATTGTTGAAAGATATCAGTCAGGAGAAGGGTACAAAATAATTTCCAAAGCATTAGATATATCATGGAACACAGTGAATACAGTCATCTTCAAGTGGAGAAAATAAGGCACAACAGAGACATTACCAAGAACTGGACGTCTCTCCAAAATTGATGAAATTATGAGAAGAAAAACTGGTCAGGGAGGCTTCCAAGAGGCCCACAGCAACCTTAAATGGGCTGCAGGAATTTCTGGCAAGGATTGGTTGTGTGCTACATGTGAAAACAATCTCCCATATTCTTCATATGAATGGACAATGAGATATGGTGGCAAGACAAAAGCCTTTTCTTACAAAGAAAACATCCAAGCCCGGCTGAGTTTGCAAAAACAAACATCAAGTCTCCCAAAAGCATGTGGGAAAATGTGTTATGGTTTTATGAAACAAGATTGAACTTTTTAGCCATAAATTCCAAATGGTATGTTTGGTGCAAAAACAACACTGCACATCACCTAAAGAACACCATAACCACAGTGAGGCATGGTGGTTGCAGCATTATGCTTTAAGGGCTGTTTTTCTTTAGCTGGAACCCAGGCACTTAGTCCGGGTGAAGGGAATTATGAACAGTTCCAAATACCAGGAAACTTTGGCATAAAGCCTTCAGGCGTCTGTTAGAAAGCTGAATATGAAGAGGAAGTTCACCTTTTACCACGACAACGACCCAAAGCACACATCCAAATCCACAAAAACATGGCTTCACCAGAAGAAGATTAACGTTTTGGAATGACCCAGCCTGAGCCCAGACCTGAATCCAATTGAACAGCTGTGGGGTGATCTGAAGAGGGCTGTGCACAGGAGATGTCAAAGTCACAATATAAACAGTTCTATTTTAGGCTGAGTATAACTAGTGAAGGTTGGAGCCAGCTATTTGTCAGTATTTGTGTATCCTGAACAAATCCTAATACATAATTTTTTACCGTGGAAGGCTCGAACACCGGTCCCCTGTATGTCAGTCTGTGTCCCTAACCACTCCACTATTTTGACAAGGGGCACCCATTCAGAAAGATATTTGCTCTTCTTGGTCGGCCCCACTTACGTAGTCCAGCAAAATGTACAATTCATTTTTGTTCTGCTTGTCAAGCAGGTGGGTCACATCAATGACCCCTCAACTCTTTCATAATACTGGTGACCATTAACTTAATAAATTCATTATATTAAATCAAGGTGTAAATTATTGGCGAATCTGCTTGTCAAGAACCTGAAGGATGCATTTGAATCTTCACATAATGCAACTTATAAAATCTGTGCTTATAACTTATGAAATTTCCTTTACCAACCAAGATGTACAAGATGTACTTTTTTGTAAAACGTTTTTTGTTGTGGGGTATTTTTACTTTATTTAGACAGATGGAATCAGAGGGGGAAGCAGGAGAACTGTTTTAATGGAACATGATTGGATTGAACCCTGGCCTCTGGTGGGGAGCTGTACATGCAAGTTGGAGACTAAACATATCAGAAAGGCTCTGCAAATTGGACTGTTTTAGAATCACTACGACTGTACTTATCTGCACACTCTCATTCTACAACCAAATAATGGGAACATTTATTTGGCAATCCCTTGAAAACCGCATGCTGTTTGGCATAGATTTTGCCATGCTGGGGGTCTCTTGCCTGATGAAAAATCCTGACACCCCATTGTGACATTTAGTGATAACAACCCTTTCACTATGGACTGTAATACATTGAATTATTAGAAGGAGCGTTCTGGGAACCAAAGCTTTTTAGCTGGTATGAGTTCATGGACTAATCAAGTCAACTTTCCTATAAATAGTACTGACTATGACAGTTGCACTGAGTTGGGTCTAATGTATAATAAATGATGATACTGTACAGCTCCAAAGGTTTACATATCCTGGCTGGTTTCCCACATGTGAAAGGCAGAGTGTGTAAAAGTCCCGCCGCAGAGAAGTCAGACCTAGGTTCAGTTAGGAATATGAATGTTCCTTTTCAATGTTTGCTGTTCATTTTATTCTGTTCCTTTTTGTGTTCTAACAATAGCCATAATCCTATGAAACCCGATGGACAGATGTGTGAATATGCAGGGCTTTACTTATGAGTCTAACCTGAATTTTTCTCAAATCTTCATTCTGTATTCTATAAAGTCTATGACACACACATGCATATACATATGCACACAACTATTCAAAAGTTTCAGATCACTTAGAAATGTGCTTGTTTTTAAAAGAAAGCATATATTTTGTCCATTACAATTGCATCACATTGATCAGAAATACAGTGTCGAGAAATTACTATTGTAGCTGGAAACGGCTGATATTCAATTAAATATCTATACAGGCACTGTGTTTAGTGTCTTTTATTTACACTATCTTAATCTTTTCTTTTTATTGGCCTGTCGGAGTTATGGCCTTTTCTCTGCAATTTTGGCTAAAAGGCCAGCATCTTGGAGACACCTCTTCACTGCTGATGTTGAGACTGGTGTTTTTGGGAAACAATTTAAAGGAGCTGCCAGTAGACAAACTGTGATGCATCTCTTTCTGAAACCAGACACTCCAATGTATTTGTCCTCTTGCTCAGTTGTTTACCGGAGCCTCACACTCCTCTTTCTATTGTGCTTAAAGCCAGTTTTAGCTGTTCTGTGAAGGAAGTAGCACACAACATAGTACGAGATCGTCAGTTTCTTGGCAATTTCTTGCATGGAATTGCCTTAATTTCTCAAAACATGAATAGACTGATAAGTTATTTGTTTCTGGCCATTTTGTTCCTGTAATCCAATCCACAATTGCTGATGCTCTATGTACTCATCTAGTCAAGGGTGTTGTTTTATTCTTTAATCTACACAATACTTTTCAGCTGTGATAACATATTTTCAAAAGGGTTTTCTAATGATCACATAGACGTTTCAAATGATAAACATGAACTAGCAAACACAATGTTCCACAACTGATGGTAGCTGATAATGGGCCTCTGTACACCAACAATGGGGAGAACAAGTATTTACTGCTGATTTTGCAGGTTTTCCAACTTAGAAAGCATGTAGATGTCTGTAATTGTTAAAATAGGTACACTTCAACTGTGAGAGACGGAATCTAAAAAAAAAATCCCATGACATAAGTATTTGATACATCAGAAAAGCATAACTTAATATTTGGTACAGAAACCTTTGTTTGCAATTACAGAGATCATACGTTTCCTGTAGTTCTTGAGCAGGTTTGCACACACTGCACCAGGGATTTTGGCCCACTCCTCCATACAGACCTTCTCCAGATCCTTTAGGTTTCGGGGCTGTCCCTGGGCAATACAGACTTTCAGCTCCCTCCAAATATATTCTATTGAGTTCAGGTCTGGAGTCTGGCTAGGCCACTCTAGGACCTTGAGATTCTTCCTATGGAGCCATTCCTTATTTGCCCTGGTTGTGTGTTTCGGGTCGTTGTCATGCTGGAAGACCCATCTTCAATGCTCGTACTGAGGGAAGGAGGTTTTTGGCCAAGATCTTGGCCTGGATGTGTGCTGGCTTGAGCAGGGGGACCTTGTGTACGCTGTAGGATTTTAATCCAAGACGGCGTTGTGTGTTACTAATGGTTTTCTTTGAGACTGTGGTCCCAGCTCTCTTCAGGTCATTGACCAGGTCCTGCCGTGTAGTTCTGGGCTGATCCCTCACCTTCCTCATGATCATTGATGCCCCACGAGCTGAGATCTTGCATGGAGCCCCAGACCGAGGGAGATTGACCGTCATCTTGAACTTCTTACATTTTCGAATAATTGCACCAACAGTTGCTGCCTTCTCACTAAGCTTCTTGCCTATTGTCCTGTAGCCCATCCCAGCCTTGTGCAGGTCTACAATTTTATCCCTGAGGTCCTTACACAGCTCTCTGGTCTTGGCCATTGTGGAGAGGTTGGAGTCTGTTTGATTGAGTGCGTGGACAGGTGTGTTTTATACAGGTAACAAGCTCAAACAGTTGCAGTTAGTACAGGTATTGAGTGGAGAACAGGAGGGATTCTTAAAGAAAACTAACAGATCTGTGAGAGCCGGAATTCGTAATGTTTGGTAGGTGATTAAATAATGATGTTATGCAATAAAATGCTAATTAATTATTAAAAATAAATCATACAATGTGATTTTCTGGATTTTTGTTTTAGATTCCGTCTCTTAGTTGACGTGTACCTATGATAACAATTAGAGACCTCTACATGCTTTGTAAGTAGGAAAACCTGCAAAATCAGCAGTGTATCAAATACCTGTTCTCCCCACTGTATGCAGATATTCCACTAGAAAGTAAACATTTCCAACCACAACAGTCATTGTCAACAATGTGGGATTTGAACATTATATTCACACAGTATTATGACAACATGAATGTATGTTTCAGTGGAAGTGAATGAGCCTAAATAGTAGGAACAACAGGGATAACGGTGTTTATATTATCTCTCCCTCAGGAATGTGGAGTGTTTACACTGACCATCTGGCATGGGGGTTAACTTCTAGAAAAATGATCTGTGTTAGGTAGAAAAGCCCTAAAACCTATAGATTAGCTGGCAACTATCTTTATAGTGAGAAGACAATGGAACATTCACTGAACGACATCTGTGCTGCAATTTTCCAATAAACTTGAATGACTTCTCGCTCGATTTTACACAGGCTCTGCATTATTTGACCACTATACGTAACCGCTGATTTCCAACAACAATAACAATGTCTAATCTGTATTTCTGATCAATTTGACATTATTTTAATGGACAAAATTAGCTTTTCTTGATAAAACAGGCGAATCTGAATGAAAATATCAACAAAATAACATTCTACAGAATTTACAGATGAAGTACTACAAATGCATTGGTTTGGAAAATAGTATAAAATAACATTCAAGTGTTGCCAGTGAAAATGTTGTCTGTGTGCACCAGGAAGAGTAAAATTCTGCTTTGGGGACATCTAATGTAAACAACTGAAATATGTTTTCACTGGTCAAAATAAGGCCACTGCAAATTGAACGATTCTGTTCCTCACTCAAAATATTCCTTTTCAACTTTTTTGGAAAGAAAAGAAAAAAGTGCAGTGGAGTGGTCTCTTTATTTTTTCCAGAGCTGTACATGTATACCAGATTGAAATCCTCCCTACTCTGACAAATCATCTAAAGATGCTGTGTATAAAATGTTCCATGTGAAGCTGGAACTTTAAAATGAGGAAAAATTGATTTGAGTTCACTGTGGAAGCACAAACCATGCTATCTTACACCCGAAGGTTATATCTAATGCTGTTGATGTGTTATTCCTCCTCCCATGTATGTGTATGACATTAAAGGCCTTCTCCTGCTGCTCCTATGCTGATAACAGACCTGGCTCTTTTCCCCTCTGTGCTCCCCCTGCCTTTTGATGCGTGACAGAACACAAGAGGCGCAGCACTCCCAAGGTTTGTGGCAGACATCTGCAATTCATATCTCTGGATGATCAAACGATACAAAGGTTTTTCAAACGTTGCCTACATGGTAATAGGTTGGCCTGTTCCTTCTCTTCACCAATTGTGAAAGCGTTCGTTGGTTGTTTGCCCTCTGTCCTTTCTCTTCTAAAAAGCTTGCATAATATGGTGTTTTAAAAATAGCTTTATGTCATGATGGAAGACAACACCTTTTTGTCTGCAACATTTAGAATGCTGACGGTGTGTCTGAATTATGTTCATGCTTTCTGAGACATTCAGGATGAATGGGCTCAAAAGATTGCAAATACTTATATGCTCGAAGGGACAGATATAACAAATCCCGACACTTTGCAGTACACACTCACATGTACAAACCACATATACTCTCTTTCACAAATACACACAGACATTCACAGCAGACAGCACATAGACAGCAGAGCTTTGTCTGTAGATAAATGCGTCTGGATGGAAGCCAAACTGTTGTTTCGCTATAGTGTCAGCTGTAGAAGACGGATGGGTCCTCTATCACTGCACCGGACCCGTCCTACACTTATGGCACACTGTGATAAGGTGCATGAAGGGAAGGATCTTAAACTCACAGCAGCACACTGCCTCAGAAGCGGCAGCACAGGGGATTCAACTGTTTATTCCATAGCTTACAGCAAACAAAAAGTCAAGGTGAATGGAAGAAAATGTCAGGATAAAGAGGTGGTATATGTCAATTTCTAATTGCACACACTACATGGACAAGTGCCTTGGTTGTGGGGGGATGCTCTAACTATGTTTAGAACATCTACAGATGGACATTGGGACTAGAGAAAATATGACAGATGGGCCACTAATGGGTTCCTTGTAGGAACCCAAATCACAGTTTCCACACTTCTTTGACACCTACATTTTTTTTTGCTTAAGGTGCATGTACGGCTTTTACAGCTAAGGGGATATCAAAATCTTGAAGATTTTGCTTTTGCGTATGTGAAGGCTCAATTCAGTACAATTGTGAAATGATTATCATTACAAGTTCTGGAAATTCCTCCAAAATATGAGGCAAAACTCTATATACTCTATATACTCAACTAGTCTAAAGTCTGTTTTTTGCTTCTTTAATCTGCACAATAGTTTTCAGCTGTGATAACATGCTTGCAAAAGGGTTTTCTAATGATAACATAGCCGTTTCAAATGATAAACATGAATTAGCAAACACAATGTTCCACAACTGATGATTGCTGATAATGGGCCTTTGTACACCTATGCAGCTATTCCATTAGAAATTAAACATTTCCAACCACAACAGTCATTGTCAACAATAACAATGTCTACTCTGTATTTCTGATCAATGTGATGTTATTTTAATGGACAAAAAAAATCTTGATAAAACAGGTGAATCTGAAGGAAAATATCAACAAAATAACATTCTACAGAATTTACAGATGAAGTAAAACAAATGTATTGGTTAGGAAAATAGTATAAAATAACATCCAAGTGTTCCCAGTGAAAATGTTGTCTGTGTGCACCAGGAAGAGTAAAATTCTGCTTTGGAGGCAACCAAAAGGCTAAACGTATCAAGAGGCAAAACATTTTCTACCAGAAATTGATCCAAAACAGTACAATTCTCCACATGTCTGAGCTGTGGGGTAGGGTGGCAAGACGGAAGTAATTTTTCACAAAAAAGAATTTCCACACCCATAAAAATGTATTTTTTCTCTAGGGCCAGTTGCCCTGGATGAGAGCATCTGCTAAATTATACACATATTCCCTTTTTTGATTAGCAAACGATTAATAAACTGTTTTGTAAATGTCTAGCTTAGATCGTTTTTACATATTGCTGCTTTTTGCTGGGTAAGAGAACATTTCCATAACCCTACTGTACTAATGGGGGTTTTAGCCTCTATATTGACACCTTCCCGCTGATAATCATCCTTCGACTCACAAGGCAGCCTGGTCTTCTATCTAATTAAAGTCTTCTTTGACTATGTCCCATCTTTTCTAGTTACACTAACAGTAGCCTTCGGTCCTCAAGCAAGGTTAGTCATTAGCTATAACCTTACAAAGTGACATACCATTGTTAATTGAAGTATTGGGGTCACATAAGTATTACTGGTCTGAGCACTTATACATCTCCAATATGGCTATACAGGGGAAACATTTCCTTTAACTGCAAAACAAGGGGAATGAAATTAAAATTAAATCAATAACAGTTCACAGTTGCCCCAAAGTTAACAAATAATCTTTATTCTGAAAAACTACAGCTAGATAAATCAGAAAATATTGGTGTATTTACAGTGAGTGTTGCAAATATACATCACTGTCCAGAGAGGACAAACATAAATCTTTAAAGCTGACCGTGAAAGCCAGACTACAGTGTTATTTCTGAGGCGCCAATTCTCTTCCAATTAGCTTTCCAACTATGCCTTTACCACATTGTCCCAATTTTTCCAAATGGGCTATCCACTTAATTTTTTTCTTCTGTGGATTTTGTTTCTCTCAGCCTTTATAAGGTCTTTATTGATTTTGTAATCCACTACAGGGCTGAAATGTTGCTGATATCTTAGCAGTGTCCATACCATGTTTTAAAAAAGCATATTTCATGTATGCCTATAATTACTGAAATAATCATTATCTTAATTAATTAAGAACAGTAATTGTTCAATAATTCTATATTACATATTTCCTAATTGAAAAGCATGAATAAATCTGAATGCAACCCATTGTCATAAGGTCCGGTGTATGAGGACAGATAGGCAGAGGCAGAACGGCTGTTGGAATAGTAATCCATGGTTTTTAATAAAGAAAGAAAACAAACTTACAAACTTAAATCAGACACGATGACTGGGTATAATAGCCTACGGCTAACAACCAAAATGAACCACACAACTGTGTGCAAACATTCAACATAAATAGGTTCCCCAATTGGAGGCAATAACGAACACCTGCCTCCAATTGGGGAAACCAAAGCACATAGAGGTGCCTAGAGGCACCTTTTCTGGCCACGTCCTGACTATGGCCCCAGCCAGCGCAAAGATGGCTAGGGGCATAGCCAGGACGTGACACCCATTGTTTTATTCATGTCAATAACCGAATCCTACATGAAAGACATGTCCACAATGCAAAGCTATCTTTAACTTGATGATTAGCTGTTAATTCCCTGCAGATCATAAGCAGTAAGCATAGTCTAAGGGCTTAAAATTATATGTGTTTGAGACTGTAATGTTTTATCTCCAGTGGGTCTCAATAAAAAGTCAAACAATGACAAAGCAAAAGTCAAATATTTGTTATTGTAGACAAAAACCCTGGGAAACCCAGGTAATATTGCTAAGATTGGGTAGTCTCCCTTTCATACAAACAATTTACAGAGATTTTCTTTCCTACTACCATAACCCCAAAATATATCTTTCAATTATTAAAGCATAAAATTATTAAATAAAACATCAAAATAACCCTTCCAGCTAGGCTATTTTCTTATTTTGTGCAAAAAGAAAACATCCAAAGAGCCTGTTTATTGTGCATTGCGAAACCCCCACAAGAAATTGTTCAATACTGTCTGAAAAACCAGGCACAAACTGTTATAGCTAGCATTGAATTGCGAGTGAGTTCCGGTGGCGCATAACAGATGTCAACACTTACTAAAGAAAATCTTGTTTCCTAAAATCAAAAGATAGAAGAGATAAAAGAAAAAGTGAAACTTTTTTTTTCAGAAAGGAAGGTGGGTGTAGTCCGTGAGTGGTGGAAGTTAACTTATTAGCTTAGTCAACAATGAAATTGTGGACAGTTGCACCCTAATGATAGTTACTTAATATCTTCACAAAAAATGTGTTTACATTTCTTTCATCTTTTAGCCAACATTTAATCAATGCAAACAAACATACAGCAAGCTATTGATACTAAATCCGATGTCCCTGCAGGGTCTTCATCCCCATACCCCTGAACAAGCTCTACTTCCCAACTGAAAGAAGTGAGCAGCATTGTGCTGAATGTCATGTCACTTGGAGGGGGGTCTGTGGGATGTAAAAATAAATATTATGAAAAAAATATAAATGATAAGAATTCTAACAATTATAAGAATAAGAATTCAAACATTATATATAATTCAATATATGATAATGTTAATTTATTTAATTGAAGACGAATGTATATTTAAGTTAAATATATTTTAAGCTATTAACTAATGCTGGGATTTCTCCAGTCAAATACCATTAAAAACATTTAGTAAAAACTTGATATCAGTCTTCAATCAGATATTGAATTCCACTTAGATAATAAGAGGGACAGTGCCTTTGGCTTTGGTGGTGTCAACAGCTTTTTGACTTGCGTGCATGCTAATATAAAGTATTAATATTACCGCAGCATTCCACGTAGTTAAGAATAATAGAATGTATTGTGTTTATTTTGTTTGCTTCAAAGATAACCGAGTACGTTAAAGAAATCTTAGATAAAATAAAGTAATTCCAACATATAACTCAGGAAATTACAGTAAGAAATCAGTGTTGATCCACTGTCCAAACCTACCCAGACACCCACTTCATTACAGCAGAACACAGCTGTCCAATCACCACCAACTTTTAGTGACGGTAACCAAATATGATATACAATGACAATGCATCCCATGCCTATATAATGTACATCAATCATTGAGTCTCCTATCCCTGTAGTAAAATGTCCGAAATTACGATAGAAAGTACAATCACACAAATCTTTGAAAGCTGATTTGATAGATACATTTTTGTAATTTTTTCAGATTTAAATAGCTGGGAAGTAGCAGAATATAGAAAATACTTTTTGGGGAAATATTGATAAGAAACAAGTTGCAATGGTTACTTTGGTTGCAATATCTCAAGCTTGGTATGAGCTTGGTATTGTTTTGTAATGTTTTCTGATTAGAATACCTGAGAAGTAGAGGAATATATGAAATATTGATAAGTGATGTCTATCTTGCTGGGAAATTGGATTGAACGGCAGCTTTTGAGCAAAAATTGCAAAAAATTTGTGGCTATGCTTCCTGCAGTTGAAATACCTCGACTTTGGTAAAGGATATTTTCAAATTTTTTAAGTGGTTGAAATAATATACCTAAAGCTGTGTCTGTGTATCGGGTTCAGAAAGTACTTTCCAATGGAGCTGTTTTCAAAAAGTAGGGACAAACTCCTGTTGTCATTGTTACTACGGTTGAAGTAGCTCAAGTTTGGTAAAAAAAATTATGATTGTAGTTTTCTCTGCCTTACTTGGAAAGTGGGTTAAACCGCAATAATGCAAAAAAATCAGGTTGCTATGGTTACTTTGATTGCAATATCTCGAGTTTGGTAAGAGATATCTTCAAAATTATTTTTGTTTTAAATAGTGGAGAAATGTATCTACGTTCCTCCATGTGGTGGGTCTGATTCAGAAAGTATTTTCTACTGACATTTTTGAAATGTTGGGCTGTTTTGAGGTCCTCAATGCCCATCCAGGCTTTACATGGCAGTCTGTGGGGTCCGGTTCCATTAGCTATGTGACCCACCACCTCACTCTTACCATGAATGTCTGCCATTGAGAGAGACTGGAGTTACTTATACTTCTTTGCCAACTTCTACAGCAGGTTCATCAGGGGATTCAGCACCATCACCGTGCCATTCACATCGTTGCTGAAATGCCAGCCACAGCGCCTCCACTGGACCCCGGATGCAGAGAAGCATTCCTTGACCTGAATACTGCTTAAGCCCTTCAAGGTCGAGGTGGATGCGTCTGAGGTCGGTGTGGTCCTCTCCCAGCAGCACAGGACCCCTCCCAGACTCCACCCCTGTGTGAACTTCTCAAGGATCCTGACTGCTAGCGATTGACCAATTGCTAGCGATTGCTAGCGAGGCTGAATATAAACTTGACAGAGCCAAAGCATTTTCATGGCACAAAATAGTTTTTCTTTCTTTCAATATAGGTGATGATAATTGACTTTTTTGTCAAGTGAAAAGATGAGAGGATTGTTGAAACCCCTACTCTTTTACTGCCCAATGGATTTTGATCTAGCCCATATTACCCAAAAAATCATGCAAAGATTCATACTTCGAAAATCCAACAGAACTAGTCGCAATATAACCGTGAACAGTTTTAATTTTGACTTGACTATAACGCAGCCAGTGAAGTTTTTGTCTATCTGGAACAAATCCTAACTTGTCATTTATTTTGACGAGATTAAAACACGGGACCTATTGGTTGCAGGTCCATGTCTCTAACAACTATGCTATTTAACACTCGGTCAGTCAGTCAGTCAGTCACTTATTCAGTCACTCTCTCAAAAAGAGTGGCTCCGGCAAAAATGATATATTTTAAAGAAACATTTACTTGGCTTGGCTCACGTGGGCTCGGCCGGACTCCAGTGCTAGTGCACATCAGTGCACATGTGCTCTCGGCGGAAATGGGCTTGTGAAACTGGAACTTGTTAATACGGAAGCTCCTATGAATCTGCAAATGTGACAGTGAGCAGATTACATTGAATGTGAATCGTTGTCATCTTGGACCCTGTCCCCTTGATTCGTGCACACTTAACATCTAGGGAACAGTTTTAGAAAAGTGTCAGAGAGGCACGGCTGTTCTACTTGTAGATATTCCAATATCCAACTTGGAACAGCGCAGACTATGTTCTAACGTATTAGTACTACCGTGCTATTACACCTGGTTCACACAGAAACCGCATGATATCATTGAAAGCATAAGCGCGCCCTCTTAACAACAGAAATCAAGATTACACATTAATTTCCACAGCCAAAATAATATGTGACAATACCTAAATCAGTTCCAATTGACATTTACAGTGCTCTTCAGAATGACTGCAGTGAGAATTTGTTTTCTTTTTTGACTATTGTGTCAGGGATGGGAGCGGGGACCCAGATGCGGATTGGCGAGGCAGAGGTGGAGAGGAGGGCAGAGGGGTCGGAATCAGGCAGGGTAGGATGATCCAGGCAGGCGGCGGAGGCACCGATAGGGGGCAGGCAGAGTAGTCGGGAACAGGCGGTAGGTCGGTGCATGGGCGGGCAGCAGAAGCACAGGTAAGAAACGGGCAGAGTAGTCAGGGACGGGCGGAAGGTCGAGACACTGGCTGACAGCAGAAGTACAGGCGAGGAGCAGGCAGAGTAGTCGGGGACAGGCAACGAGTCGGTACACGGGGAATTCAAACGAACGGAAGACTCGAGGATTGCTGTGAAGCGCATGTGACTGACAACCATGATCCGGCAGAGAAGGAATGACAGAGGGCTGAGGAAATACTGTTGGTAATGCGGTAATTGGGGACAGGTGCGTAATTGTGGATTGGGAACAGGTGCGTAATTGGAAGCTGAGCGGGAGTGTGAGTGTCTAGGAACGTGAGGACCTGCCGCCGCGAGATCGCGGAGGCGCGGTCGTGACATATTGACTATTTTCCTAGGCACAAAATGTATTGAGACAGAATTTATAATATAATGAATTGGGACATTTCTAATTAATGCAATTATGTTAATTTCTTTGTCACATTTCACCTGCAAACAATAATTTCCGGAAGTCGGACTGGTGGCATTGTTTACTTATAATTTCACAGTACAATTTTTATATTTAACTGCGCTTATAATTAGCAATAGAATGCAAATTAATTATTTAAAAATCATACAATGTTATTTTCTGGATTTTTTTTATAGATTCCGTCTCTCACTGCTGAAGTGTACCTATGGTAGAAAGCGTCTGCTCATGAGCTTTGTTCATCCGATCAATATTTTGCTTCTTTTAAAATATGGTGAAGAAGTGCTTGAACAAAGTGGTTTATTTGGAGCTGGTGTGCTTAGTGCCCTCGCGGCATACTTGGCCAGCTCACTAGAAGCAGCGGTGATGGCAATTATCTACTAACAATAACTTAGGATAATGAAAATTACTTATTATTAATATAATGGTTATTATTATCATTCAAATAACTGGCTTACAATAATGAGATAATAAAGAGCGCTATGAAACGTTGTGCATGTTAGGCTATGATCACCATCTGGGGCTCTTGACAAATTGGGAAAATGACAGGAAAAAGTAATTCACTGAATGTATCTTTGGCCCTTACTCTCTCTGAGATATGAAAAAGAAATAAATCCTGACCAAATACAGGCTCCATGGCCACCAATTGGCCATGGAAACACCAAGACAGAAGGGAAATATGATTATCCACACAGAAGTGTGTTTGTGCATTTGGTCACTGCACAGCAGAGGAGCTAGAGACAGATATTTTTTGTCCTCTACTGTGAGAAAATATCCCAATCAAATCCCAACTTCTGTGCATTCACTGATGCCATTCGGTTGGGAATTATTCTGTGGGGGGAGAAACAGCAGCTGTCGCTGTGAGATTTGTCTATGATTGTCATTTTCATTGTGTGTAGTAAAACCATCATCTACAGTTAGGTCTGGAAATATTTGGACACTGACACAATTTTCATACTTTTGGCTCTGTATGCCACCACAATAAATTAAAAAAAGATGCAATTGAAGTGCAGGCTCTCAGTTTTAATTCAAGGGGTTGAACAAAAATATGGTATTAAACATTTAGGAATTGCAACCGTTTTCATACACAGTCCCCTTATTTCAGAGGCTCAAATGTAATTGGACAAATTAACACAATCCTACATAACATTTTCATATTTAGTACTTTGTCGAGAATCTTTTGCAGGCAATGACTGCTTGAAGATGTTTTTGTTGGTCTTTCTGCAAAAATATTTTCTTCAGTTAAGTGAAATGCATGCTCAATCAGGTTGTGATCAGGTGATTGACTCACCCCTGCAAAAAATGTATACATTTATTTTAGAATTTTCTTATTTCATTATGTTTACTTTGTGAAGAATAAACAATTTTGGAGTAACATAAAAGGGTTCATATACTACACAACCCCCTTTCCGAAAATGTTTGGACACTGGGTAAAATGCAAATAAAAACAGAACACAGTTATGTGCGAATTATATAATCCCTATATTCATTAGAAAAGAGTAAAAAGACATCAATTGCTGAAACCGAGACATTTTATTGTTTCTTGAAAAAGTTTATGCCCACTTTGATGCAGCAACAAAAAGGCAAAAAAAAAGTCTTGAAACATTTGTAATGCTGAAAAAATAAACTTGGTGGAAAATCACACAACTAATAAGGTCAACAGGTCAGTAACATGATTGCAGAGAGGATGGGTCTGTTAGGATTGGATGGGGAGGGGTTCACCACACTGTGAAAGACTGCGCAGACAATTTAAGAATAAAGTTTCTCAACGTAAAATAGTAAAGTGTTTGGGGATCTTATCATCTGTGTTACATAATACCATTAAAAGATTCTGATGAAATCTCTGTATGCAAGAGACTGAAAACCATTATTGGATGGCTGTGATCTTCAAGCCCTCAGGCGGCACTGGAGTTCCTATGTTTCAGTTCCAAGATTCAAAGTATATTTGTCAAATACACCAAACAACACAGCATTATCCTGCTTAATTCATTTCTTGTGACATGGCATCCGGCAACTACGTAGTGAGAAATAAGAACAAGAAACCAGGCAAGCCTAGTTCAGCCGGCCCACAATTGAAAGTGTTGCCCTGTCAAGATTCAAACCCAGGTCGCCCATGTGGAAGCCGGTGTCATTAACCACTACACCACAGTGCTGCACATTTGATGTGTCACTATAGCCGCTTGTGTCTACCTTGAATAAATCCTCTTTTGCCACTGGCTGTTTCAACAGCTAATTGGCCATTTGTGAATGATATTGAGACAGATAAACTGACCAACATTTCTTACTAAGTTTACCTCCACCACAAATAGTGATTATGAATTTTAGGTTGTTTGCCACTGGATGTATTAACAGAACAGCATATTAGCCAGTATTAGGCTTCACCGGTATCTACTAACTTACTGGAAGAGTAAAATATTGAGCAATTGCTAGCGAGTCTGTGAAAGCTATTTAATTTCAAGGCCTAACAACGTAAAATTTTCTTTCATTCGTAAATGACATTGATACAATAACTAGCAATAAAGGTGACGATAACTAACCTTGTCATCAAGTGAAAAGAGGAGAGAATTGTGGAATCTACCAGAAATAATCGCAATACGTTACTTACATAGTATTATTGAGGCCCACAAAGAAAATGTATAAATGCCGTTGTTCAATACATTCGAACGTAGGTCATCTACGTGAAAGGCACTGTCTTTAACCACTACACCACTGCATTACACGTTTCAACAGTCGCTGGACACCATTGAACATTGTGTTAACATGACTAATGTTTCTTATTAAATTTACCTCCATCATAGCGTCTACGATGTGTATGGCTTTTGCCAATGGCCATTTTTATAGCTTATTAGCCAGCAGTAGGATTACTTGTATCTAGTATCTTCCTAGGAATATTCATAAGACTTGAGCAATTGCTAGCAAGACTGAAGATAAATTTTTCCATGCCAGAAAATATTGCAATATAACCGTATACAGTTTTAGTTAAGGCTTATTATAGTTTAAGTGTGCACACCCTAAAACTAATACTTTGTTGAAGCACCTTTTGATTTTATTACACAGTCTTTTTGGGTAGGAGTCTATTAGCATGGCACATCTTGACGTGGCCATATAAGTCAGATTGCAAGGACATCCCCTGTGCACAGCCCACTTCAGATCACCCCACAGATGTTCAATTGGATTCAGGTTTGGACTCTACGTCCAAAACGCGAATCTTCTGGTGAAGCAATGATTTTGTCGATTTCGATGTGTGCTTTGGGTCATTGTCATGCTGAAAAGTGAACCTCATCTTCATCTTTCTTACGGACACCTGAAGGTTTTGTGCCAAAATTGCCTGGTATTTGGAACTGTTCATAATTCCTTTCACCCTGACTATGGCCCTGGTTCCAGCTTAAGACAAAGAGACTCAAAGCATGATGCTGCCACCATGCTTCACTGTGGGTATGGAGTTCTTTGGGTGATGTGCCACGTTGTTTTCGCGTCAAACATAACTTTTGGAATTATGGCCAAAAAGTACAATCTTGTTTTCATCAACCAATCATATGGCAGTTGCTTCAATGCATTTAGGGGTGTGGTCCTGGTAAAGACAATCTCCTGAATTCCCAACTGAATGTCAGAATGGGAAAGAAAAGGGATTTATGCAATTTTGAGCGTGGCATGGTTGTTGGTGCCAGACGGGCCGGTCTGAGTATTTCACAATCTGCTCAGTTACTGGGATTTTCAGGCACAACCATTTCTAGGGTTTACAAAGAATGCTTTGAAAAGGGAAAAACATCCAGTATGCGGCAGTCCTGTGGGTGGAAATGCCTTGTCGATGCTAGAGGTCAAAGGAGAATGGGCCGACTGATTCAAGCTGATATAAGTGCAACTTTGACTGAAATAACGACTCGTTACAACCGAGGTATGCAGCAAAGCATTTGTGAAGCCACAACACACACAATCTTGAGGTGGATGGGCTACAACAGCCGAAGATCCCACCGGGTACCACTCATTTCCACTACAAATAGGAAAAAGAGGCTACAATTTGCAAGAGCACACCAAAATTGGACAGTTGAAGACTGGAAAAATGTTACCTGGTCTGATGAGTCTCGATTTCGGTTGAGACATTCAGATGGTAGAGTCAAAATTTGGCATAAATAGAATGAAAACATGGATCCATCATGCCTTGTTACCACTGAGCAGGCTGGTGGTGGTGGTGTAATGGTGTGGGGGATGTTTACTTGGCACACTTTAGGCCCCTTAGTGCCAATTGGGCATTGTTTAAATGCCACGGCCTACCTGAGCATTGTTTTTGACCATGTCCATCCCTTTATGGCCACCATGTACCCATCCTCTGACTTCCAGCAGGATAATGCACCATGTCTCAAAGCTCGAATCATTTCAGATTGGTTTCTTGAACATGACAATGAGTTCACTGTACTAAAATGGCCCCCACAGTCACCAGATCTCAACCCAATAGAGCATCTTTGGGATG
>JACXGJ010005664.1:0-15893 GCA_016801105.1 Esox niger | reverse complement strand
TGGAACGGGAGCTTCGTGCCCTTGATGTGCATCCCACAAATCTCCATCAACTGCAAGATGCTATCGTATCAATATGGGCAAAGATTTCTAAAGAATGCTTTCAGCACCTTGTTGAATCAATGCCACATAGAATTAAGGCAGTTCTGAAGGCGAAAGGGGGTCAAACACAGTATTAGTATGTTGTTCCTAATAATCCTTTAGGTGAGTGTATATTTAGTACATTAATCAATCAATCAATCAAATTTATTTTATAAAGCCCTTTTTACATCAGCAGTTGTCGCAAAGTGCTTTCACAAAACACCCGACCCTAAACCCCATGGAGCAAACAACAGTAGTGTTGAACTTCAGTGGCTAGGAAAAACTCCCTATGAAACGGTTTTTAAATTATTAAAATTCAACAAAAGAAATTACAAAATAATATGTTAATTGTTTACAAGTGTGTGGCTGGTTACCATCACAACAAAGGAAAAGCAAAGGAGTAATTGAATAAAAGCCTTTACAAAAAGTCAGGTTGAGGATTCAGATTCGCAAGTTTGATGTTATATCGCAAAGTTGAAAAAACAATGTCAGCTGAACAATGGCAAGATTATTGTTTGGAAATAACAATTTAAACACAAGAACTCCCGCACACGTGGTTTCTCAATGGATATAATAATGTGAAAACCCAATGCAAATCCTCTATCTTCATGTGATGTGGCAAACAGCTTTTTACGGGGAAGGCAAATAATATCAGAAGTAATTGCAAATGAAGGTTATTCTCAGTCTTTTCAGTATCTTGTTTTCCTCTGCTTTCGTCTTAGCTTGTGTCCACAAACATCCTTGCACTTTGTGCACTCTGCTGCATTGGTCATTATCTGCCTTGCATTTTGACATTGTGACTGGACTTGACTCAAGTTCATTTGAGCACATTACATTCAAGGTGTTATATAAAAGAGCGGAGATGACACACTCTTCTTTGTGTGGAATGTAGATTTAAAAAAAATAATTATGTCACTGTTCTCAAAATTTTCTGTTAGAAGGCCTTTGTATTCTGTATGCTTGAAACGTTATGTATACTCAACAACTTGTCTCTCCCCATCAGCAACTCATGGTGTCTCTGTGTTCAGGGGGAGTAATGAATGGAATGTTGGCTGAGTAATGCTCCTAGTCTCAATCTATGTATTGTAGACTAAGCCTTGGGCTTTCACCAAGTTGAATGGGCAACCGACATTCTATCATTACCTATGACTCCTGGATCTATGTCTGTATGAAACCTTACATTCTCTAGGCTACATCATGACAATAACAATTCTTTAAATGTAAATAAGTGCTGATGTCGCCACCTGTACTGTGGAAGAGAATATAAGCTTGAACCTGAAATGCCATATTCAAAACAACTGTCATGACAGCACTCTGTGTTGGTTTCTGTATACTCTTTTTGTCATGATGCTTGTTCCCGTATATATGATTAAACCTGAAATGACTAATTGTTATGTTAATGACTGATGGAGTTTTGCTTAATAAATTGCGAAAATTTTCCATCTTCCACAGGAATATAACTATGGTTCAAAACTGGATAGTCTTGGCACAGACTATATGTTTCGATGGCCAATCAAATTAATGGAAGTTGGGATGAAAAACTAAATGACCCATTCTGGTAAATAAATCCAGGAGTGACAGTGTGACGATTTTCAATGACCAGTGAAAATAAGAGGAATGGAATTCACTACAACCCTGCTTCGTTTTACGTCGCAATTGTAAACATGTTATGCTGGTGGTCATAATCAAAGTCTAACACTTGAGTAAAGCGTCGAGAATGCATTTCAGCAATTTCTATTCAACTTACCAAGCCATGGAAATGGCTACTGAAAACGCAACAACAGTTCAAGGCATTCCAATACATTTTGTTACTACACAAATCAAGGTACGTGAGGTAAAGGTAGTTTTATAATGGACATTCAGTGGACATTCATATTCACCCGACAAAACATACTAATTCAGGTTAACAAAAAGTATGGGTTCTTGATTAGGTGAAGGTGGACTACAACCTACACTTTTCAATGTATGAATCAAAGATTTTGTATTTTTGTTTGTTTTTCAAAAAAGAAATATTGTGATTAGGGCCTTAGAAATTCAGAAAGTATAGGCTGCATGAAAGGTGAATGTGAGTTTATAATGCCTTTAAAAACATTTAATAGTCAAAATAAATAATTCAATTGGTGTTTGGTGGCTGTGTAGAATAGAACATTTATCATGCAAATGTATTACTCAAGGTTGTCTGGATTCTGGGCTTTGGGGATAAAACTACAATAAACACTGTACCTAGATATATAATTTGGTTAACACCTTGTTATTGATATTAACATGGTTAAAAACTGGTTAAATACCATATATCTTTAGACATATTTATTTGTCAAGCGTAGAATTACGTAGAATTACTTTTGAGGTTGCATGAATAATGTGCATAGTGAGACTAACTTGATATTTGGAATCATGCTACTCATTAATAGAGTTTCTGAGGTAGTAGGTTTCACAGCATTTACAAACGGATATATCCATGAGGACTCTGATCGGCAGGTCATAGCTTTTTCTCACTGCACCAAATACCTTTGGAGGACCCTCAAAGGATACACAGCAAAGTTGATTAAGAACATATTTTAGGAAATGGCACTACTACATCGTATGTCTGGTGAATGAGCTGGATGTATTCACAGATCCCTTCACACAAACATCTATGGAGTTAAATGCATACATTGAAATACCAACCCTATAAGCAATATGAGACGCAGCCCCACTGGAGTTCTTCACTGCAGGAAATTGAGAAGACTACGTTGACCTAAACAATACTTTGTTGTACCTACACTAAACCGAACAGAGCTAATATTAATACTGGAGTACGTGTTGGTTTTATCAACTACCCGATAGCCAGCCTGTTTTCACAAGTGGACGACTCCTAGGGTGACTGTTTAATTAATCAGAGCAGCAACACATACCCCTTCAGAGCTGTTATAGAGAGCATTCTGAATAATGGATATGATACATTAAAGACACAATTTTCTGCTGGTTTGTTTTTCAAGGACGCCAAAGGTCACATGGATGTTACGGACCCTACAGGAGAACAATGACCTCACAAAAAGGGCTGCCTATTCAGTGGATGGTACAACTTTTGAATTGATTGTCCCTGTTCATAGTGACATCTTCTTTCAAGAGCAACTCATGTAGAACGGCATTGACATAATGGTTAGGATGGTACGCTGTAAAGACGAGTTCTGTCATAAGGGTGCAGGGGATGTGCATTATAGTTTGCATATATTTTCTTCGTCCATCTGTATGAAAGTGACTGTATCACCAGCTGTGAAACTTGGACACGCTCAATGCTACTCTCAACCACCACCAAGTACTTAATTGAAAGAATGTGTATAAAGACATTTAGTTTACCGGTGGGTGGGTTACGTTTTCTACCAGGAAAATGTATATTTAGGACCCCTGACAAAATGTATTGTCACTGGATTGGTAGAAAATGACAGTTTTACAGGAAGATACATAAAAATCTGTTTAATTTCAAACAGCATAATATGTATGTAGACAGTCAGCAATTTCCTACCAAACCTAAATACCTAAAGGACCAAGCCTTGGCTATTGACAGGTCTGACTTCTTACATGGCAATGCCCTTTATGCATTCAACTGCGCACCGGATGAGGAATGTGGTACCTATCCCTGATCAAGTCAGGGAATGTACAACTTGAGATGAGGTTCAGACAACCACTGCCTTACACAATTTATTTGGCTGTTTATAAAAAAGTTACTCCACTATCAAAATGTAAAACCAGAGACAAGCCCTGGTTGACTACTATTAGGAAAACGGTGTGGAAATGAATACCGCAGAGTTGACCAGTGTGGTGAACCAATTTTCATCTAGGATTCATTTCTTGGTGTGTTAGCATGCGACCAACTACCTAGTGGACCAGATCGTTTTATATTGACGATATACGAACAAATTACGAGCTAGTCTCAAAGATTGTATCTAAGATGTACCAGAGTTAGTGTGATAAGCAAAGGTTTAATTAATACAACATGCTCAAACCTGTGATTCGTTTTATTTGTGTCATGGTTGTTGAAGAGACATGTATGTGTGCTTTATTATTAATAAAAATAAAACAAATCGTAAAACCATATCAATGTTTAAATAGTATTTTTATCACTACAATTAACATTTTTGGTTGATATACAGAGTACAAAGATTCAGCTGTAAGATTCGGCGGTAAGCATATTGTTGTAATGATAATAACATTTTAATATACCGCTGAAAATGGCTGCAAATAATCTGTGCAGGATGTGAGATCACTACTGTGCAATCCAACTGGCACTGAAGTTGGTTACATGATCTGAAAGAAAAACAAAGAGGGTTAACAGAAACTAAGTTTATACGGGAATTTAAAGCTGATTATTAATATTGTTAAAAGTCTACTTGCCAAGGTTAGAAATTCCAAAATTGTGTTTTCCAAACAAGGCTTGGTTTAATTCCACTAAACCAGAGATATAAAACAGACAATATGAAACACAGATAAAAGCACATGGATTTTTCCATCATGCAATTGTTTTACGCATTCTTAAAAGGTTCAAATGTGTTGTTTGTTAGTTTTTACAATTGCAACAGAAATCAAATCAATTATTTCAAATAAAATAATGTGTACTTACTATTTAAATGGCCTACTCCACTCTACTCCTGGGACATTAGCTGTCTTCTGTGGTAACGGCAGATTTAATAATGACAACACAACAAGGACGCCTCGGTGAGTGGTTATACGTCATAATTCTTCACTTTAGAACTAGACTGTTTACAATTATTTAAATTGTTTCTAGCTTAACTAGTTAGTTGTTCACGATATGGATACAGTTTAACCATTTGTATACGTTTGACAACCACAATGATATTCATCGTCCGGAAGAAACACAGTTCTCGTTATTTATCGTGGCTCAGCCGAGACATCAAGTCATTTAATTTGATCTGTTAATGATAAACCAATCCGCTTAAGTACATTTAACAAACACAAGTACATAATCAAAATCGGATTCCAAAACTTGCTTCAAATCATCAAGTCTCTATGAGCTTGCCACATCTTAACACTTTTTGCCCATTCCTCCTTGCAAAACTGCTCCAGCTTCTTCAAGGTGGATGGTTTATGGGGATGGTGTTCTTTGAGTGATGTGATGTGTTGAGTTTGCGCCAGACACTGCGTTTTCTTTGATGGCCGAAAAGTTAAATTTTAGTCTCATCAGACCAGAGCACCTTCCTCCATACATTTTGGGAGTCTCCCACATGCCTTTTTGCAAACTCAAAACGTGCCATTTAGTTTTTTGCTGAAAGTAATGGATTTCTTGATGCCACTCTGCCATAAAACCCAACTCTATGGAGCGTACGACTTATTGTTGTCCTATGTTCAGATACTCCAGTCTCTCCAGTCTGCTGTGGAACTCTGCAGCTCCTCCAGGGTTACCTTTGGTCTCTGCTGCCTCTCTGATTAATGCCCTCCTTGTCAGGTCTGTGAGTTTTGGTGGGCGGCCGTCTCTTGGGAGGTTTGCTGTTGTGCCATGTTTTTTTTCATTTGGTTATGATGGATTTCATGGTGCTCCTGGTGATCATCAAAGATTTAGATTTTTTATAACCAAACCCTGACTTGTACTTCTCAACAACATTGTCCCTTACTTGTTTGGAGAGTTCCTTGGTCTTCATGGCAGTGTTTGGTAAGTGGTGCCTCTTGCTTAGGTATTGCAGCCTCTGTGGCCTTTTAAAAACCGTGTGTATATGTACTGACAGATCATGTGACACTTAGATTGCACACAGGTGCACATCATTTCACTAATTATGTGAATTCTGAAGGTAATTGGTTGCACCAGAGCTTTTTATGGGCTTCATAACAAAGGGGGTGAATACATATGCACATGCCAATTTTTATTTCAAAAAAATCATTTCACTTCTCCAACTTAGACTATTGTGTTCTGATGCATCACATACAATTCAGATTACAAAAACATTGAACTTAAGGCTGTAATGCAACAAAATAGGTAAAAAGCCAAGGGGGGTGAATACTTTATACAAAATACAACACTTCACAGTGGTTTGATCCACTGCCCCACTGCCCCCCAGCATTGGTGCATGTGTGGGAATCTGGAAGTCTGTCGTTGGTGGTTGACTTAAAGTAAGTAGTTCAAACAAAGGGTATGTTAGACATTTCTTTACTTCTACTACTCAATACAATAAAAAAATATATTCTAACCGTCACTAGCCTTTTTCACCAGCCACTTTCTCGGCATTGAATGACAGGTCACTCGTTATGTTAGCGAACGGTTAGCTGATGTTTGCTAGTAAGCTACAGTAGCATCAACCAGCTTTTGCAGCTGTTAAATTCGAGTCAATGAGAGAAGTTTGCAGTGCAGTGTATGTAGTGTTCCTTAGCTGACAAGGTGACAGTGTTCGTGTCTACCATCTGAACAGTACTTAATGCTAATGGCTAACGTAGGCTAATCCAATACATTTGTTTTATGTTGGTACAGTAGGGTTCACACACTAGCTGAATTTGCAGAGCTACAGTGCTACAGCACCATTTGTTTGATGTTGCATACTGTTGCAGCCTAACCTGCTTCACCCGAGTAAGTTGATGAGAAGAGAAATAGACAAAAGACAGATCCAATATTTAACATACTTTATTGCATACCACAGATATATCTGGAGACCCGCTTACCAATGAGTCTGACTCTTGCCTTTCGTCTTCCTCTTTTATACAGTCATTTTCAGTTGGAACCTGAGCTATGCATTCGTTGCTCATTGTATAGATTTTGCGTGATTGTCTCTAACAGTCACATGCCATAGCCTAACCGATAACATGTTGTACTCTGCTCTTACACACTGGGGTCTCCAATACATTCTTTGCTTGGATCAATAGATGTAAACACACACACACAGTTGATTATATCATCTCCTAACAATCTTGCTCTAAATATGTATGTTTCACAATACTTAAATAGTATAACAGCAAATTTTGGTATCCCCCTCAAATATAACTATTTTTGTATATAATTGTCCCCTGCAAACTTGATATCAGATTTTCGCCCCTGATCATACGGTTTAAAAAGACACGCTTACAAAAGTTTTGTTAAGATATGATATTTCAGGTAAATATGTCAATGCAAATTTAAACTCAACTTACTGAGTAAGTATAACTTTTTGCCATATAATGCAACTTAAAGGTTAATGCTGATTAAAAATACCAATTTTGATTTCACAAATCATCATTGCTCATACATACACATGCACCAATTTTTTTTTTTACATATAAAACCCAACCACAATACAATCAACTTAGTCATAATGTGTGATCAACCCAGGCGTTGTCCCTTCAGAATAATAGCATTGCTCATGCAATGTGTGTTTACTGTAATGCTTTGGTGGACTACAAACCTTGTTTAAAACACATGATGTTAATCAACCTGCATCTACACTGCATGCCCAATTATTAGGCAAGTATCTGATCATGTTATTATTTCTATGCATATTTTCCAAAAAATTAAGAGACCACTGCGCCTTTGTCTTTCCAAAAGTCAAAAAGGAAGGTTTTGAGTGAGGAACAGAAGGGTTAAAATTAAGAGTCTATTGAGTGCTTCTGTACCTCAATCAAAACGGTCTTTTCTACTTTTATGGAAATGAAAGAAAAAGGTGCAGTGGTCTGTATTTCTCATCTCCAAACTCAAGGTAAGGAGATCCAACAAACTTCAAGGTTACAGGTCAGATGCTTAAACTGCTAGGCTACCTGTTGCTCCCGGGTAACTCAACAAGTTTATGTTGAGTTATCTAACCCTTATTATATTTTTGGGCTTATAATAATGCATTTTGCAATAATGCAATCAATATTGCCATTTCATGCATTTTAATGAACTTTTATCTAATTTGGGTCCTAATCCCTACTGCTACCCACAAAAAAATAATAAACCATTCTTTGAAATGAAATCTGATTGTGGCTCAGCAAATATGAGAATGTGGCATAATTAGTGAAAGTCTAACCACTCCTTCACATCCAGCTGCCTTTTGCTTGGTTAGAGAATAATATATGCTCAATTTGTGGACATCAGTACTTGGGTTTAATCATCTACAATTTCCAGTGGACAATCATCGGAAATTTACTCAAGGGATTTAGCCGTTTCATCTCGCTCCTCCAACTCTCTGTTAAATTTATATTGGTTGTATAGTGGTCACCTTAGCAAGAACGTACTCTTACGAAAATCATGGGAGAAACAGATGCTTTATTAAAAGCACTGCAGCAGAGTTGTCTGATGTTGTTCAATCTATCTCAGTGTAAAGATGGTTGCTAGCGGTTATATACATTGAAGGTCATGTCTACCTAGCACAGATTGCATCTCGAACCCCCAGGCTAGATGGTCAATGTAAACATTTTACATTTCTGAGGTTATCAGAGCATGACCTACTGAAAGAGAATCAAAACGCCAATGTTTCTGTTGTTCTCATTATCTTAGCACATCTGACTTTCAATGAAACATACAGCTTCATAAAAAATGAGACCAATGCACCTTTTTCTTTCCATTTAAAAAAAGTAGAAAAGGAAGGTTTTGAGTGAAGAACAGAGGCGCTCACCATTTGCAGTGGTCTCTGAATTTTAACCCTTCTGTTCCACACTCAAAACTTTCCTTTTCTACTTTTTTGGAAAGGATAGAAAAAGGTGCAGCAGTTTCTTCATTTTTTCCAGAGCTGTATATGCATATGATTCTACATTCCATTCCACCCAAACCATTACCAAAGCAAAGTGGAAATTATATGTTAAAATAGTGCCATCATGATGGCAAGGAGGATTTTTTAAATATATTTAAGTGATGTTACTTCGGGTTAGAGTGTGGTGCACAGTTTGAGTTCTGGCTGAAGAAGTCTTTTGTTATAGCGTTGCTCTCATCTTTTGATTCAAGCAATGTCCCTCTCTATTTGGAGAAGACGCGGGACAGGGCATCGGGCTTTCCGTTCCGCGATCCTGGTCTATAAGTCAGGGTTAAGTTGAACCGACCACAGAATAGGGCTCACCTGGCCTGGCGGGAGTTAAGGCGTTTGGCAGACCGTATCTCCAAACGAGGAACAGCTGCTCCGCTCCCTCGAGCCAATGAATCCATTCCTCCTAGGTAATCTTAACGGCCAGCAGCCTACGATTTCCGACATCGAAATTCGCCTCGGCAGGCGACAGATGGCCAGACAGAAACGCACAGGGGTGGAGCTTCCCATCTTCAGCGACATGTTGAGACAAAACTGCCCTACCCTCAAGTCAGAGGCATCCACCTCAACCACGGAACGGGTCCGGCTGGGAGAGGACAGGAGGAGCCGAGGTGAAAACAAGCCTTAAGGTCCCAGAAATCCTCTTCTGCCTCCGGGGTCCAGGCGAATGGTCTGGCACAGGAGGTAAGGGAGGTCAACAGGGCAGGCACCCGATTGTAATTCCAGATAAATCGTCGCAAAAATTTGGCAAACCCCAGGAACCTTTGCAGCTCCTTTTTGGAACCCGGTCTCGACTACTCCAGAACCGCCTCCCCCTTTGAGACGATATACCCCAGGAAAGAGATGGTTGGTACATGAAATTCACATTTCTCGGCTTTCACGTGCAGCCGGTTCTCCAGCAGGCGACGAAGGATCTGTCTCACGTGCTGGGTGTGTTCTGACAGATCTCTGGAGACGATGAGGATGTTGTCCAGGTATACAAAGGCGAAGTGTCCAATCATGTCCCCCAGGACATCATTGACGAAACGCTGGAAGACCGCCGGGGCGTTGGTTAGACCGAATGGCATCACCAGATACTCGAAATGACCCATCGGCGTGTTGAAACCTGTGAGCCATTCGTCGCTGATTCTTACCAGATGGTATGCATTCCGGAGATTGAGCTTAGTAAAAATCGAGGCTCCTTGGAGGGAGGCAAAGGCAGAATACATCAGAGGAAGGGGGTACTTACCTTTAATGGTAATGTTGTTCAAGCCACGGTAATCTATGCAAGGGCGGAGAGTACCGTGAGGATAGACGCAACCGGAGTCAAGGGACTCCCTGATGTACTTCTCTATAGCCTCCCTCTCTGGCTTAGTGAGGCTATAGAGGCGACTCCAAGCAAAGAGGAACCAGGCAGCAATCCGATGGCGCAATCGTAGGGCCTATGTGGTGGCAGCGAAAGCGCGCCCTGCTTGTTGAACACCTCCCTTATGTCGTGATAAGCGGAGGTCGGGTGGCTGGGAACTGGTGGTCTGGTCTCGCACGATCTGGTGGCGGGCCCCTCGCAGGCAGTTGGCATGGCAGGCAGGGCTCCACTTGATTATAGTTCCTGCAGCCCTATCCACGAAGGGGTTATGCTTGACTAGCCAGGAGTGTCCCAAAAGCAGTATGTGGGGGGAGCTGGTGATCAGGAAACAGATGGTTTCGGTGTGGTTACCGGAGAGTAGCAACTGAACAGGTTCGGTCTGAGACGTGACCCTGGCCAATCGCCTGCAGTCCAGGGATATGGCTTCTATAGCCTCCTCTAATGGTTCCACTGAGAAGCCCAGCTGGGACACCAGGGTGGTATCCAAAAAGCTGTCGTCAGCCCCGGAGTCGTTTAGGGCTTGAATTTTAAGATAATGGCCATTATGGCAGAGGGTGGCGTAAAACGGGATCCGCGGACTGGGGTTTATTGTGATAGGACTTGCTGGTTTGTTCACTCCAGCGGTGGCAGGAGTGTTCTGTGCTGTCTCTCCCTATTATGCTCCCCAGCTCGGTTGTCCATTCTTATGGTCAGGGCAATGAGGCTATCCAGGTTGTCCGGCTCAGGGTAGGAGACGAGCTCGTCCTTTAAACGTTCGTTAAGCACGTTGGTGAATGCCGCCTGCAATGCATCTCCGTCCCAGCCACTCTCAACTGCCAGGGTGCTGAACTCAATGATGTACTCGGCAACACTACGCCAACCGTGGCGCAGAGCAAACAAACGGGCAGAGGCATCCATTCCCCGGACCGGGTGGTGGAAAAGCTTGCGCATCTCGTTTGTGAAAGTGCTGTGGGACTGGGGTCGTCAGGTCCTCTCGTTCCCACAATGCTGAGGCCCATTCCAAAGCGGGGCCATGGAGCAATCCGACCAGTTACGCAATCTTAGCACTGTCAGGTCCGTGGTTGTTTACGAATACGAGGCTGCATTGTAGGAGGAAGGAGCGACATAACCCAAAATCCCCATCGTATCGCTCAGGGGTGGGGACCCAAGGTTCATGATCAAGGGAGGAAGCCGGTCGGGGTTCTGGAGGCGTTGGCGTAGGAAAGGATGTGGGAGGCGCAAAAAGGGCACTCAACAGGTCCTGTATGGAGGCAACGCTTACAGAGAGGGCACGTAGGTTGTCCATGATATTCAGTAGCATAGTCTGTTGCAGGTACATTTCGGCTCCTTGGGTAGTCACTGTCTGGCGTACGTCATCCAGATCCGCTGGGTTCATGTCTTGCCGGATCATACTGTCAAAAGTGCGAGTCGGAACCCAAGCGCGGATAGGCAGGGCGAGGGGGAAGTGACAGGCAGAGAGAGGATCGGTACACAGGCAGGCGGCGGAGGTACTAATCGGAGGCAGGAAGAGAAGTCGGGGCTGGGCAGGAGGTTGGTTCACGAGCAGATAGCAGAAGTACACGCAGGGAGCAGACAGAGTTGTCGGAGACGGGCAGGAGGTCGGTACACGAGTTAGTCGGAAAAACAGGAAAGAGCTTGCTAACAGCACAGAGGTGTACACGAATGAAGACCATGATCCCAATAGGGATACCAATACCGGTGTAATCATGTACTCATACTCATAGAATATCCCGATGCCATGTCATGGAAAGATTAATTGAAACTCAATGGTTGTGTTGCCTCTGGACACTTGAATATAGCACTCGGATTGGTCGAGTGGGAAGATGGAGATATCAGCAATGACACATGTAGAGTAAATTAAACTGTCAAGCGGAGGAAAGGAAAAATACTAATTTAAGACAAGAAATGTTATTAAGCATTGCTAGCCTCAAGACAGCGCAGAGTTCAATGAGTTTGCTAATGCTAGCAGCGCAGAACAACAACAACAGCTAAGCCCAACACTGGAGAAGCTAAATAGAATTTCCAGAGACAGCCTGTGTGCAGAAAAAGGGCATCAGACCTGAGAAACAATGCCTTGTTTTTATCTGATACCCAAAACATCTGTCTGATTTGTTGTAAAATCAATACCCAATCCGACTGATATCTAAAGTCAACAATATCGAATCTGAAATATGCCAGGGTTGAGGGATAATCAGATCTTAATTTTTGTCTGCTAATTAGGATACCAGACAGAAATGTGTGCCAAAGACAAAAAGCATTATGTCCTTTAAATTGTTTTAAGCAGTCTGCCAATGGCCATCGATGTTGCACCTGCATTTTAAATTATAGCTGGGCCAGTCTCAGATTTCTCACGATCTACAATTTAGTATTTTCATAATGACATTTAAAAATTTGGAGCCAAGAAGAGAGTGTGTGTAAGAAACGTATCTCGCTCACCCTCTTAATGTGTGTGTTTTCATTTATTTGATTATTAGGTGTTGGAGCATGAAATAAGCCTATCTGGCCTGTGTACATGTTTAAGCTATAAAGGTGTGCGGGGGGGTGTCCGATAATAGGCTAATTAGAATAAACATCCCTCAAGAGTTAACGTTCTCCATTATCATCACCTCACACACAAAGGCAACAGGGTTATTCATTGCGATGGAGACTGATACAAAGAATAAATTAGTTTTCCAACTTCTTTACAACAGTAGGCAAGTCTTACCTCTACACTTAGTAGCTTACAACAAAAGATTCCAGTCACATCAAAACTTCCCGCTATATGCAAATACATGTCCATTCCATTACAGTGGAAAATACGCTGTTGAGCTCAAACAAACCAATTACATTTATCCTAGAAGACATGCAGCTATGACAGATGCATGCAGAAAAAAACTGTTAATAAACTGCAAATTGTAAGAAATATGAATAGGATATACATTGATACATATCTCCTTCTAATCATAATTTTGTTTTATTTATTATTTTGTGAATAGAAAAATCTCTTGCCAATCACCAAAGTGTTCCTGACTACTTGTTTTATTTAACTGGTGGAGCGCATAACTCCTAGGTAGATCTTTAGATTAGATTCAACTTTATCATAGTACAGTACATCAAAATGCAGTTATCAAGAATTGCAAATAGAATAGGGCTGAAAATGTACTTGTATTAAATAGAATGTATGTTACTTGAGATGTTAATTGGGATAAAATCGTAAATAGGGATAATTTTGGCCAGAACAATCGGTACATGAAATTCTCATAGCGTCCCACCAATAGTTAGAGCTTAAGTTAATGTAGAGAACCTTTCTAATATATTTTTTGATATTGTTGTTCATATGCTTTTGCTGATTAGGTTTGGAGAGGGACTGTGTTATAAATCTGGGAGGCGATTCATGAACAGTTTTTTTTTAATGATTGAGGTTATTGAGTAAATGTAATTAGGTTAGTATGGAATGATGTTAAATAAGTACTGTCAAATAAATTTTAAGTTGACAAGGAAGAGAGACTGGTGTAAAGGGATGACATTATTGCAAACATATGTTTGTAGCATCCCATTGGAGTTTAGGAGATAAAGGAGTTTCAAGTGTCTGGCTATGGTATGATGTTGAGGCTGTGATGAAGTGCTGTTTGTGTGGCCAGTATGCTAATGATAAAAGCAAAAACAACTCATTTGTCCTTGTCACAAAAAATATTTTCTCAATAAAATGTACTAAAGTTAACGTATACATGATACATAAAATATTATTTTGGCCAGTAAAAAGTGTGCTTGGCTGGTGGATTTTTTCATCAACCAGTCTCATTGGAAGGTGAGCCAAAAAATTTCATTTCATACACTGAATGCAATCTGCGTCTCAATATTAGATAATTTTGTCATGCATTGACATCATGCCAAATTTGAAAATGTAGCTAGACACCACTAAGTACTGTTTTAAACTGACTGAAATTTGTTATGAAGTTTATTTCCACCATAAACAGAATCAATGAACTGTATGGCTTTTGCCGCTGGCCGTTTTAATAGCTTATTAGTCAGAAACCGGCCTACCTGTAGCAATTGCTAGCGAGACTGAAAAGAAACTTTGATAAAGCAATTTAATTTCATGACTCAACAACATTTATTTTTCTTTCATTCGTGAATGACATTGATACAATAACTATCAATATAGGTGACAATAACAGAAGTTTTCATCAAGTGAAAAGATGAAAGAATCGTGGAAACACCAGAAACCACAACATGTTTATAAAACTTTAGATTTTTTACTGAAAAAAATCCTACTCTGTATCGGCAAGTACCCAGATATAAGTACTCGTACTCGGCTTGAAAAATCGTATCAGTGCATCCCTAAAGGAAATATCAGTTTGCAAGAAATGTCAGAACGAGGGGAGAACAGACTAATACAGACATTTTTTGATAGATAACAAATTAGAGTTTACCCACATCTCCAAGCACAACAATACGTTTTTCATGAAAACAACTGAGAACCTCTTTCCAATTTCTCCTTTCCAAACTATAGTAGTTACAAAATGACTAATGTCACAAAGATAATTTTGTCTAATCTCGTTTTTGCTAACCAAAATAAAGTTTTTTTTAGTTTTATTCTGTTTCTATTCAGTTAGTTATTGTTTTGTCAACTGCCACTGAAACTTGCTCTCTAATACACAATCTTATTACCCTTTCCAAGAACCTAGCTAAGAAACACTCTAAATAATTATGTTGTCTACTTCTCAAATCACCTACCCTTTTGTATGACTCTCAGCTAACCAGCACAAAATGATTCTCTTGTGTTACTCAAATTACTGTTATATGACTACTACCAAACCACTAGTTCTATTTTAGGACTACCTTGACTAACATGCTTTTTCGTATACAGTGGTCTGCAAAAGTTTGGGCAACCTTGTTAATTTCCATGATTTTCCTTCATAAATCGTTGGTTCTTAGGATAAAAAAAATCAGTTAAATATATCATATAGGAGACAAACACAATGATATTTGAGAAGTGAAACGAAGTTTATACCATTTACAGGAAGTGTGCAATAATTGTTCGAACAAAATTAGGCATGTGCATAAATTTGGGCACTGTTGTCATTTTACTGATTTCAAAATCTTTAGAATCAATTATTGGAACTCAAAATTGGTTTGGGAAGCTCAGTGACCCTTGACCTACATACACAGGTGAACCCAATTATGAGAAAGTATTTAAGGGGGGGCAATTGTAAGTTTCCCTCCTCTGTGAATCTTCTCTGAAGAGTAGTGACATGGGAGTCTCAAAAGAACTGTCACATGAACTGAAAACAAGGATTGTTCACCATCATGAATTAGGGGAAGGATACCGAAAGCTGTCTTAGAGATGTCTGTTTCGACAGTTAGGAACATAGTCAGGTAATGGAAGACCACAGGCACAGTTCAAGTTAATGCTCGAAGTGGCAGACCAAGGAAACTCACAGATAAACAGAAGCGAAGAATGGTTAGAACAGTCAAAGTCAATCCACAGGCCAGCACCAAAGACATACAACATGATCTTGCTGCAGATGGAGTCATTGTGCATCGTACAACTATTGCGCGCACATTACACTAGGAGATGCTGTACGCAAGAGTGATGCGGAGGAAGCCTTTACTCCGTCCACATCACAAACAAAACCGCTTGAGGTATGCTCAAGCACATTTGGACAAGCCGGCTTCCTTTTGGAATAAGGTGCTGTGGACAGATGAAACTAAAATTTAGTTATTTGGACATAACAAGGGGCGTCATGCATGGAGGAAAAACAACACAGCATTCCTAGAAAAACACCTGCTGCCTACAGTCAAATTTGGTGGTGGTT
>JACXGJ010005663.1:19028-38171 GCA_016801105.1 Esox niger | reverse complement strand
AGAGAGAGAGAGAGAGAGAGAAAGAGAGAGAGAGAAAGAAAAAGAGAGAAAGAGAGAGAACTAGGCAACAGGGAGAGAAAATGCAAGAGTAAAAAAAGAGTGTGAACACTTTGCATAATGACTGGGTTTTTAAAGGAATCTGTGAAGATAAACTCTGGTGTGATCTCAGCTGTAGGTTGAGAGGTCAGCTATAGATTTCACTAACAAGCATTAATATGGACATAGCTCTGTCTGCCGCACTAATTTAAAAACGCTCTCCACAATCAGGACCTCGCTATCTCCTTAATGGGTTGAATAGGAATGCTTGAAATGCAGCCTAAGTTAAAATGCAGAGGTAGGGCTAGATGCAGGGGTAGTTTATAACAGGGCGTGCTAAAACTTGGTTCAGTCTCGCCTACATGCTTCAAGAACATGTTAGCCCACTGAACTGAAGTGTAGTGATTGTCTGGGTATGCATGGCACAAGCCTTCAGAGCGCAGACATAACTGCCTATAACAGGAACATTCCACTGTAACAACTGACATGTTCCATAGCTCATCCCATCTTCATCCAGATCCTTTGTCTACGTTTTTCCTCCGGGTCTCACCGAGCCAGTGTCTGCCTGGCACTGTAGTGCTTGTTAGCATTCCGTTTGGCCTAAATTGTTTTAATTGCGGCATACGTCTGACGAAACATGAGAACACAAGTTTTACCTCCCGGTTTATGGCCCCCTGTGTTCTGTCATGCATAGAGAGAGGCCCTGGGATGAGTTAATCAAATATTCTTAGCTCTATGGTTTGTATTTTTCCTGTGTTAGGACCCTGGCAGTGCTGCTTCATCAGAAACAACTTACACTTTCTTGTTCATTAACCGTTCTTGCGTCATCTCTCAATGTGCTTCCTTGGCCTCCTAAATGTTTCATGAGTTTTTAAGTTGTTTTCCTGCATTTCCTGCTGTACTTACTGCTCACACAAGCTCTGCATCTTCCACCTTCATACTCACGAAATCAATTAATTCTCCTAAATAATTAACGTTCTGAGCAAACCAGATTAAGTAGAGCACAAATCTTTGTGTCAGACAGAAGTTATTTTTTTCCTCAGGCACTAAATAGGCCCCCTCACCCCGTGGCTCCACAGTCTATGGTGATTAGAGTCGGTGGGTCCTGATATAGCACTAGAGTGCAACACACACACCCAATGAAAGAAGGAAACAGACGGAGCCCGGTTCTAGAGCCCCTCTGTGCATTTTACACATCCATTTTTTATGAAACCGACTCATAACAATTAGTCTTCTTGCCGCCTGGCTTATTTTAGCGTGCCTGTAATGGCCATGACATCACTTTGTGAAAGTCTCATCTGTTTTCATTGAGAAGACATTAGCGGACCTGGCCCTCTGACTGACCGGAGAGAGAAGCGGTGACGAGTGCTTAGAACGGAAGGTTCAGTCTCTAGACATTTTACACAAATTCATTTAAATGGTGGGCAAAATATAGGGTGTAATTTAGCATGTCTCACAGGCATTTTTCACTGCACAGTAGGAGAGCCAAGTGTAACAGGTTCTGTGAATGTAGGCTAACAATCAAAGCTATCTGCCTCAGTGTTTGTGTAGGAGCATCTACGCCATTCCTCTATGCCTAATAAATGGTAGATAAATCCAGGCCTTGGCAAATATGTTGAAATTTTAGATGTGAATTTGTATCTTTACATAATCAGGAAAACCCCTGGCAGCGGTAGAAATAGAAGTAATATCCCTGGTCTGTGAATTAATCTTCTCTATATCTCTGGCCTGTTTCCATACTGTTCTTGACACCCGTTCCAGCGCCCACTATCCTCCACTCAAGGTCAAGATGACAGCGTAGCCAGCCGCCGCCTTCCAAATTCCCAGGGTTCCTTAAACGTTTGCGTCGGGGCTGTTGGGTGCCGACGCGTCATGACGACCACGGGGATTCAAGGTCGGGATGTTGCCGTCAAACGGTTTCTTATCTGTTTTCCCTCCTTTTTCCCCCTCTGTCCCCTCTATCCATTTTTCCATCGGTAGGTCATAGCTGACAGGAAGACGCCTTGGGGCGGAGGTAGCGGTTGATATGGCGTAATGTTATCCGCCGCTCATCAGCTCCCTGCGCCGGTTGGCGGTTGGCCAAACGCCCTGATGTTGAGCAGCAGACTGTCGGTTGAATGCCATGGAGCGCGGCGCGATCCTGTTAGCTTTAAAAGTACGGGAGTGGTGGCGGCGCATTTGTCCTAGCTTTGTTTGTCGTTGTGGCCGCGAGTCCATGAGACGGTCCTGAAAATGAGGAATACTGCCGCCTGGAATGTTGTTTTAAACACTCCTGAATAAGCCAGGTACCTGATATGGTTTTGAACCATTGTCTGTGTGGAATTTCCAAAACATCCCATTAAGTATAGAGGTGGCTGGCTTTTTGCTATGTTCTGTATTGATTGGATAAGTACACCTGTACTAGATAACTTCAGGCGATACTCACGCTTGGTCTCTTTCTCTCTCTCTCTCTCTCTCTCGTTCCTCTTGGGCGCTAGCTGCAGTAGAGGACATTCTCCCTGGGTTTATCCATGGGAGAATTCCATTGTGAAGTCGATGGCTCCTGGTCAATGCTTGAACATAAGTTGTGCGCGCGCGTGTTCTTGCGCGTACTCTTCCGTGCCTCTGTTAGTGTATTTGATCCTTTGTTTACAATTGGCCTAACCGCCATCCATTGATCTGTGACTTTTGACTATTACATAAGAGCGATGGATTTCCAGTTCTGTGGCGAAAGCTCTGAATTTCCCTGCTTCATTTTTATAGGCAGAGCACATTGACTGAAGTGTCTGCCTCTTATGTATTTGGCATAGTGCTGAGAGTCTGAGGGTAGCTGTCAATAGTAATCCTGCTGTGTGTGTGTGTCTAGGAGACATTACAGTGGCCTGACTCTTAACATCTCTCTCCTCCCCTTACATCATAATTACATTAATATTGACAGGCCCCTGACAATAGCCACAGTACTATTGATAGCCGGCTGTCAATACTGTGTTTCCAAATAAAACATATTCATTCATAACCAGTAAACTGTTCAATAGCAGCAATGACGGGGGGTGTCAGGCCAGAAGGATTCTCCTGAGAGGGAGGGAGGGAGGGATTAAGGGTGGGATGGATGGATGGACCGAGAGAGAGAGGGAAATGTCTCCCACCTGGTGCTGTGTGGCTGCGCTGTGGACTGACGGCTCACGTTGACTAGCGCTGGGTCCCCTGGCTGACAGACAGACTGACGGGCCCGTGCATTAATCGTATGCAGAGGCTGTGAGGCTACCAGGCCCGTACCAAGGACCAGTTGGGTTTGGGTCACAGCAAGATAGTGTGACACAACGTGTGACGTCTTGGAATTGTATGCATGTTCTTGTGAGCGTTCTCGTTTGCATTTGCATCCTCGTCGCAAACGCTATTCCATATGGTCCGCGTACCTTTTGATCAGTTGATTTCTGGGAAACAAAGGCCAAGTATTGCAACATGAAAACAACCATTTGATTTGTCTTATCATTGGGGTGTACATCTGCAGTGACTTGGTTATGTTTTCAGACCGCTCTGCTTTCTTCACCTTTTGTAGTGTTATAGACTTGATCAGTGATGGTATTCGTCCGTTCTCGGGCAGATAGTCGTGGGCCGCGTGAGCACTCACCCCTGTTTTCCTGAAACAAATCGTGGGCTTTGAAACGAAGCGCACAATGGCCCTCGATGCCCGTGTTTATTAACACAATTTCAGCTGCGCTGAAGTCAGCTCATAAATTAAGACTTTGCTTGGGCAAATTAGATGCAACAAACTGCTTCCTTCTGAATTCCACCTGTTTCAATGGCCTGGCTGGTTCACCATTCCAAGTCTATAGAAATGTGTTCTGAACGCAGGGATGTCTGGCTGCTACCTATTATAATGTAACAGTCTACGTGTCAGAACTGACCCCTTTCGTCAATGCTGCCATATTTCCGTTCCAGAGCTGAAATCTCTTAAAGCCACGTACAAAATCCTGTTCACCACAGCACAAAGGCCTCTGTGGGAATAGCCTCTCTCTCTCTCTCTCTCTCGCCCTCTTCCCCTTCAGCATAACGTTCTAACCCATTTCATTTGGGGCTGAGGGAGTATGGAGAGATAAACTAAGACCGGTGGAGACGCGCGCTCCAGCAGACGCATTCCAAAGCATCCAGATGACACCCTCACTGCGGTGCGATCCCATATTGAGTCCTCCTGGGAGGAGAGTAGTTCCACATTGGTGGATGGTTACGGTGTAGCTGAGTCTTTGCCGTTAGGCTAATCCCTGTTGATGTGATTTGTCCGCACGCCCCGATCTTGGTTAAGACCCTGTGTGTGTGTGTGCGTGCGTGCGTGTGTGCGTGCATGCGTGAGTTTTTAAAGACCCCCTGTGCTTCCTCAGTGCAACGTGCAAACGCCACATTTAAAATTAAAAAATGCCCAGTGGTATTGACTCCTCGTGCCTGGTCCCTCTCCAGGTTTCTTCCTATTCTTGCTACTACTGCCGCTGCCTGCTTTTTCTGTGGGAATTTTGTCCAGGTTTACTGTGGAGCACTGTTGATAAATCTACGTATTGCCCACTGTAACAGGGTGATGTTGCCCTCAAGTCAAATTTCATTCTCATCATCCTTTTTTTGTATATTTCCAGCTTCCGTCGGAGGAGACTGGCTTCCGTCAGAAGGAGGTTCTGGTCCAGATCCTCAGACTCCGGTCCTGAGGATCAACCAGTTGGATGCCTTTGAGCTGGACTCTGCTTTGGACCAGCTGGTGTGGAACCAGTTCTCCTGGTGCTTCCGACACCTCCGGCCGGGCCTCCTGACCCCTGTAGAGCCGGAGCTGAAGGCCCTGCTGCAGCTCCTGGTCTGGAGGTTCACCGTGTACCCTGGTAGCGCCACGGTGGGTCAGTCCATGATGAACCTCCGCTACCACAACACCCAGTCCCTCTCCCGGCGCTACAGGGCCCCAAGCAGGAGACAGACGCTGGGCCTGGCGCTGCTGACCGTGGGTCCACGCTGGCTGACGGAGCGATCGCACAGCCTGCTCCTCGCCCTGGGTTCGGGGATTGGCGGTGGCCAGCCGGCTGACGGAGGTCCGTGGCTGGCGCTGCGACAAGCTCTGTCTGTTATCACCGGTCTCGCCCAGGTAGGTTGTGAAAGAACGCCATGATGTGACATATTCTGTGATACGATCGGCCAACCGCATACTCACACTGCTGCACTCTCTGCCCAGGTAGCCAATCTGATCAACTTCCTGGTGTTTCTGAGGCAAGGGCGACACCCCACTCTGACGGAGAGGATCCTGGGTATCCGGGCGGTGTTCAGTAGGCCCCAGGCGGCGCGCGAAGTGGCCTTCCAGTACATGAACCGAGAGCTACTGTGGCACGGCTTTGCCGAGTTCCTCATCTTCCTCCTCCCGCTGGTCAACGTGCGCATGATCAAGACGAGCGTGCGTTCTCTGCTTCTGCCCCTGGGGCTGGCCGAGGAGGGGGGGGGGACAGGGGGGGCGGCGGCGTTGAAGGAGTGCGTTCTGTGTGGGGAGTGGCCTACCATGCCCCACTCGGTTGGCTGCGGTCACGTGTTCTGTTACTACTGCATCAAGAGCCACACCATCGCCGACGCCTACCTCACCTGTCCCACGTGTGGCGCCGAGGTCAGCGAGGTGGAGCCCGTCCAACTCCCGCTGGAGATGACGGACTTGAGCGCCACGTGACGTCGCACCTCGTCACAGGAACACACGCGCACGGTGCTTATTTACCTGCCAGGGGAAAGTTAGTGACCGTGAACGGAATGCACTGCGTACAGACTTGAACATTTGCACACTCGCACGGAGTCTCGGAGGGCCTCTTCAATTGAGCACGGTCTCTTTACATGAGACTCTCTGGGTGATGATAGACGATGCTCAGGAAAGTAGTGATGACGACGGAGTTGCCGTGTGTCGGGTGGACTCACACGGGCTGCGTAATGTATGTGAACACACTCGTGGCCCCTCCATTCCAGCTGTCGCACGGCCCTGTTTGTTCGCGCCGCGCTGAGTGACTGCGGAGAAACACTGAGCATATATTTGATGAAGCAGCGTGTTGATTCTGTCCCAAATTGTGTCGCTCCATTCTGTTCAAATGGGAATATTTGTTCTGATGAAAAATGCAGAAACTTGACTGGCTGATAAATAATGGATGAATTTCTAATGTCGCTCATCGCTGCAACTGAAATTAAGGCCTGTTTGTATCTTTGCCTAAATTCCGATTCTACATCATTAAAATGGAGTCTATTGAATGGATGCTGAAATATGGCCACCACATGGGTTTATCATTACCAGAAGGGACTGAAGGAGAAAGGTCTAACAATCATTATCCACGCTTTCACCCTCTACTCTGCCTCCTCTACCCCTCCTCTACCCCCCCCTACTCCCTCTCCTCCCTCCTCTCACCCCCTACTCCCCCTCCCCTCACCCTCTAACCCCCCTCCCTCCTCTCAGCCCCTACTCCCCCTCCACTTTCTCCTTTCATCCTCTGCTCCCCTTCATCTCCCTCCCCTCACCCTCTACTCTCCCTCCTCTTTCTCCTTTCACCCTCTTCGCTCATCTCCCTTTTCTTGTTTCTCCTTCGTAAATACTCTCCCTCTATCTCTCTCTACTCTCTCTTCTCCCCACTTTCTGTCTCCCTGCCTCACCCATTAACTCCCCTCATCCCTTTTCACACCGCTAAAACATGCAGAAGATCAAGGGGGCAGCCAGGGGCTCAGATTGGAGACACACACACATAGTATGTCTCACACACACACACACACACACACACACACAATGTTTCGTTCACGCACAGACACTTTGTCTCTCCCCCAAACACATACAGCCAGACACAGTAATCTCTGTGGGCCATTCCCTATAAGTCAGACTGTAAACTGCAGTGAACCCCTGGCAGCATTTTGGTTCCTTGCAGGCGAATCACTACCTAATCCCAGTAATGACTCCAAAGATGCTTATTTATGCTGGAGTTAACCTCCTAAAATGAGCCCAGCCTCAGGCAAAACCCAGCCTGGCCCAGTGAGGCCTTTTCTGGTCTGGTGTAGAGAAAGAATCTCCTGTGGATGATCACTGGAGCTTAATTGCTGATCGCGCGGGCAATCAATCAGGAATGTGGGTGAGATGGGGCCTTGTGTTGAGTTGGATTTGGTCTGGCTGGTTTACAACCTCTCTAGTAAACACACAGCTAAACTCGCACACTAACTGGTTTGCTTCTGATGGGGTTGATGCAATTGGTTTGACACAAAGAGAATATTCTGTGTTTCTTGGCTAGAAGGCGTTTGCCCACGAGATCAATATAAAGAAAGATTCTAAAGTATTTACTGTTGATGTTCATATTAATTATTAAAATGCCTGACCAACACGTGTTTTATGCTGCCTCTGATTATTAATGTTTCAGTGCGCGTTTGTGAGCGTGCATGTGTTTCGGTGTGCATTTGTGAGCGTGCATGTGTTTCAGTGCGCGTGTGTGAACGTGCATGTGTTTCGGTGCGCGTTTGTGAGCGTGCATGTGTTTCGGTGCGCGTTTTTGAGCGTGCATGTGTTTCCGTGCGCGTTTGTGAGCGTGCATGTGTTTCCGTGCGTGTTTGTGAGCGTGCATGTGTTTCCGTGCGCGTTTGTGAGCGTGCATGTGTTTCGGTGCGCGTTTGTGAGCGTGCATGTGTTTCAGTGCGCGTTTGTGAGCGTGCGTGTGAATACAGTATCCACACCAAACAGGCCGGTCTGGGGACGATATCAGTAGGATTGTTATGCTTAGGCCTTTTCCCATTTGGGAAAACAAGTCTCAAGCCTTTCCTCCATCCATTTCTTTTGTGACTGGTAAACAAAGTATTGAGGTATGAGTAGGTGACTAGGTGTGTTCTGCCCTTAAAAATCGCTGGTTTAAAAAATCTCAGAGAGGGTGTATCTTAAGGTCTCCACTAGTTCACCCAGACACAGTCAAACCCCAAACAAGAATTTCCTTATAAATGCCGACTTATCTCTAACCCATACCTTAAGCACAATACTAACCTGAATCTAACCCATACCCTAAGCATGATTCTAACCTGAATCCAACCCATACCCTAAGCACAATTCTAACTCTAACCCTAATCATAACCACCATTTTAATCTATCGCCTAACCTAAATTTATGTCAAAACACAGCAGACAGAGGGTGAAATATGTTTCAGTCTTGTTTCATGAAGTCTTCATCCAAAGGTATGCATGAGACCCAGGAACCAGATGAATTTGTACTGCTGTCATGTCAGTCTCCAGAAAAGAGTTCAAAGAGATCTAAAGCAATGAAACACTGGTTGTCAGTAGCTTGTGGTTTGGTTTGCTTGTTGTGAAGCAACTCTGAGATATAAAGTTAGCTGCAAACAATAGGTTCATTAATGCTGAAACGTGGGCATATGAATGCCATACACATGTTATGTCCCAATTTGAGTCATATCTGATCCCTCTAGAAACCAGTGGCATTGACTTCTGCCACGGAGTCAGTCTGAGAGAAGCTACAGCAGCTTTTGGTTATAAGAACGTCACCTGGCTGTTCAGAAGTGTGGGGTGCATTTCTCTATATTAATTAAGTTTTGCTTTTGTGGCCGTAGCAGCGGAACCGTAGACTTAGTATGTTATCTTTCTGCAGATCCTTTCACTCGCTTACTCTTTCCTGCAAATTCCCAATGGCCATGCAAAGCACCGGTACATCTAGACAGAGCCATTTAAGGAACAAATTGCCCCAATGCCCCTTCTCACATAGGGCTTTAAGAGAATGAAATTAAAGTGGAGAATAGGCTGGCTTTGATGAGGTTCTCTAACACACCCCCATCCTGCTTCTCATCTCCATCCCTTTGATGTAAGAATGTTGATTTTCCTGATTAATAGTTTTAAAAAGTAAAAGCTCTATTTTAGTCAGGATAATGTCTGTATTTTACCTACTGTGTGAGGGGATATTTTGTGTGTGTGTGTGTGTGCGTGTTCATGTCTGTGTGTGTCTGTGTGTGTGTGAGCACAGCCCTAGGATTGCACTCTAAGAATATATAATGAGTTAAACACAATAGCTTTTGATTCTCCTGCACTTCCATTCACTAACAGAGGCTGTTATCATCCTGGCTTCGAACCCACTATTATCGCGCCACACGATGATGACTACGAATGATTACAAGTCGGTCTATGTCACTACCAGTGTAAGGAAACTTAAGAGGCACAGAACACGTTGTAACTGGAAGTAATTAACAGATTTAACTGGAAGATTCGGTTTAAAAACAACAAAGTAATTCAACAGTTCTTAATTTATTGAGGGGGCGAGGCTGCAGAAGACAGAGGCTGCAGAAGACAGAGGCTGCAGAAGACCGAGGCTGCAGAAGACAGAGGCTGCAGAAGACAGAGGCTGCAGAGCGCAGGTGTGTGAGATTCCTTTTCTACCTGGGGGGCATTGGATACCACATTATATTATCCCAGTTCCACTGTACAAACGCCTTCTTTCCTATAGGATTGGAGAACAACCAATCAATCAACACCAGGAAATAATTCCATGTGTTTTTATCAGGGTTTACATGATCAACAGACACTGGGAGTCACAGTGCATTTAGGACAGTTGATCTGGTTGTCTGTTTCTCCTCACCTTGGGGCAGTCTGTTTCTCCTCACCTTGGGGCAGTCTCTTTCTCCTCACCTTGGGGCAGTCTGTTTCTCCTCACCTTGGGGCAGTCTGTTTCTCCTCACCTTGGGGCAGTCTGTTTCTCCTCACCTTGGGGCAGTCTGTTTCTCCTCACCTTGGGGCAGTCTGTTTCTTGGTCTGTGAGCAGATGTAGAGTGATTAAAAACGATAGTTAATCACAACATATCTCTAACAAAAGCTATTGATTTAGTCCTAAACTTTTCACGTATGATCTTTCATACAGGATTTGCCTGTGGGCACAGATCCTGGATCAGCTGTGCCTCACACAAATCCTTGCCTGAGCTGTTAGGGGTGAAACGCACGGCTGACCTCAGACCAGTGTCTGGCAGCAACCTCCTACTCCTCTGATAGGCAGGTCCTTGGAACGAACGGTGAGGGAAGCAGATGAACGACAGCAAGGAATTATGGGGGATTAGACCTTGGTGTGTTTTCAAATGAGCCTGAGGTGAAACGGGATGTGTGTGTGTGTGTGTGTGTGTGTGTGTGTGTGTGTGCGCGCGCGCGCCCCCTAACTCTTTGCCCTCCTCTTCCCACTGATGTCTAACGCACAGTAAATGACCAGTAATCTGGCCATGCCTCCAGATGTCCAAGTGAATTTCCTGTGGCTTAGAGCCGACTCGGCGCTCTTTGAAAGTTTTGATAACTCCCGCAAATGTGATTGAAACCGTGCGCATTGAGGAATGTTGCATGTTGGGGCTTTTTTATTAAATAGATGTCTGGTTAGCTCCGTTATAATGAGGCTTACGCCGGGGTGATGGGAATGATAAACTTCTGATTGGTCCGTGATGCCTTTTGCCCAATGAAAACGTCAGCACAAAAAAAACCTCTGCTTTAGATTGTCAAAACAGAGACAATTGAGATGCATTGTGTTTACTTTTGGCTTGGCTGATCTGCGCGAAGTGTATTTCATCCTGGTCACGAGGGACATGCTACCATGATGTGCTTAGCCCGCGCACAACAGAGACAGAATGAGCTGGAAAGTCAGACCGCGTCATGCAAAGGCCTGAAACATACTGTCAATATACTTGTGCATTTGAACGTCTCCGAATCTTCAGCTCGACGGGAAAAAGATGTTCCGGTTTCCATGGAGATGGAGACTGGGAAGGTTCTGCTGCATACAAGTCAGAACACTCTTTGAGATCACTGAATAACACCGTCTGACAGTAATAACCGGACCCCCCCAACACACACACACACAAACGCATACAAACACAGATGTCTGCACAGCTATATAAAGAGGGATATCGAAATGCATTGCACTCAGAAAGCCTGTTTGTACTAACTCCAAACCTAACCATAACCTTAAGTCAAAAGACATGTCCTAAACTTAACCACAACGGCTACAATTAATTTACATCCCTAATATATAAACCTAAGACGAACTCTAGTTGTGACCCTAACCACTGAAAATAACTGCCCAGTGTTTCCAGATTTCAATAAAGCTATTACCTATAATTACTGTAGTGTTCTTTCCAAATTGTTCACATGAAGTGATTCATAACACATAACATTTTCCTCTGTAGGAACTGTTTCGGTGTAACACAACCAATGAATGGAGTGTATCCCAGTAACACAACACATTACTTTGCGGATGCTGCTGAGTTGTTTGCTCGGTCTTCCCTAGATTGAGGATGGGCTTGTTCGAACGACATTTTCCCATGGTACGTTTGAGGTGGGGTTTTACTGAATTCAATGGATTCAATGCACATTTTCACTCGCTGGTTTAAATATACTTTAGCAGTGATGTGATATTGTGATAAAAAAAAACTGCTCCCTAACAGGCACAGATATTATGATAAAACCAAGCCCCTGTCCATTGGCCACCATTGGTTGGATGATGAAATATCTGACCCGTATCAGTGTTTAGAAAGTGTTTCTACTTCCAATACATCATGCTTAGATAAGGAAGGAGCTTTTACAAGTTCAACTGTAGGTCAACAGAAAACGGGTTTTTGGTTCAGGAAGATTTCATGAAGTTCTTTACGTCTTCTACGTCTGCTTGCCTGGGCGTTCGCACATTAGCGTCGAACTGTCGCGAGTTCCCCAGGGAATTTCCATGCGGAGCCGCGCAAGTCCGTACTCCGGTCTCATCCGCAAAGGCAAAGGAGCGAACACACTGCCTCTGTCTCGCCTCTCTCACTCTCCTGTCTCTATCTGTCCATGTGTTTGGCTTATTTTGGGATCTTCAAAGTCAAACTAATAAGGTATGCCAGAAACACAGTGTATCTGCAATTCGGAACACATTGTTCTATCAGACAGGAGATATATTGCTGTCTAAGTATTGTCAGATGTTGGCAAATTCCGTTCAGTTTTCATATCCGGCCCCCAGACTCTGATCTTCTCCTTGCTACTGACCCTGAAGACACAATCTTTAAGGTTTCCTGCATGCTGTTCGATGGTCATTTCAATACATTCCCAGCCTATACCGTCTACTTCAATGAATAAGGTTGTAAAAGTGAACTTCATAAGCTTACTGTGCTACAGTTTTCCTTTCACATATCCCATGTTATATATGTTTGCAACAGTCTGCAAATGTCTGTTTTTGTCAAATATGGCGACCGTGAACTGAAGAACCTTGTATCCGTAGCTCAGTGTTTAATTTGAAAGAGGTTTGGTTACCTGTTCTGAGGCTGTAGCTTGTTCTGTCTCAGACAAGTGACGGGACAGTCGCTGAGCTGAAACAAAGACTCGGTGTTTTGAGGCGTACTGTAAATGCACAAAAAATGTATTATACAGAAGCATCAATTTGATTCCCCCAAAATGTTTCCCCACTAATATTAATGCCAGTTTCATAAATCATTTAGAGCACACACTTGAAAATCATTTTTGAAAAGGCATTTGTTTGGGAGGGGTGACAGTGGGGAGGGCCTTGGTGGGGGTGGGGGCAGGGGAAGGGCCAAGACGGGGGTTCAGGGTGGGGGCCGGGGCAGATATTCTTCATCTATATACTGTGTGGACTCTCGTAGGTTTTATTCATTTATATACATGCATTTATTCATGGACCCACTCATTCACAGACGCAGTCAGTGGCTGTGCAGTCCCTGGTGTGTGTGTGTGTGTGTGTGTGTGTGAGAGGGTGTGTGCATGGGAGTGAGTGCATGTGTGTGTGCGTGTGTGTGAGTGTGTGTGACCTCCTGGCCAGTATTATTCCCTGGGGGTCTCTCATCTTTTCTGAGCTCTGACAGAGAATGGAGGCTGGGAGTAGTGAGTGCTGCATTAAAAACCCTTTACCTACCTGCTGATTTATCACCGCGCACTCACACACACACACACACACACACACACACACACACACACACACACACACGCACACTCACACACACTCACACACGCGCGCACACACACTCACACACATGCACACACACACGCGCACACACACACACTCACACACGCGCGCACACACACTCACACACACACACTCACACACACGCGCGCGCACACTCAGTCCCGCTGCCTGCCACACCACGCCATCTCCCCGCTCGGTACTGCACTTCCACACTCCATCAAATACACTCTCTCACCCACACACACACTCACACACTCACACACACGCACAAACACACATCATTGTGGTATGACGATGGCCTCCGAGCAGGCGAGTGATGTGCTGCCGTGGTGATTTTGCATTTTAATGGTTATTTTCTCCGTCCTCCCCTGTTGGTGATTCCGGAGGCAGGTGGCTAGAAGCAGGCCTCGCCACAGGAAGTCAGAGTGATGTATTTACAGAGCGCCACTTCCTGTTGTTGTCACGTGCAAGTGGTGAATTTCAATGTGACAGTCAGAGTGGGGGTGGTTGGGGGGCGGTTGTTTGGGGGGCAGGAACAAAGGTTTTGTGTGTGTGTGTGTGTGTGTGTGTGTGTGTGTGTATACAGTCCACGCAGGAATTTGTACACACACACACGTACAGACATGCTACGCTCTAAGACACATGTCACTTTGTCCTTGAAGGCGTTTCAGTCCTGATAATAGTATTCTTTCGTTCATACTGTGCATTCACAGGGTGGAATACATTTCTCCCCTGCATTCACTCTCCTCTTGGAGTTATTTTGTCAGACCGCTCTGCTGTGGCGCTAGGCAGCTAACTACAATTGCCAGCTAGCCCCTAGCCTTTTGCTGCCGCTGGATGTGAGACAATGGCAATCTAGTGTTACGGTAGAACATTTGCTTTACCTCACAAACAAGTTTAGAATCAGTCTTAAAAAACACATTGCAACATTGTAACGGTCCACATTGGAACAATAAAGAGCGGCCTGCTGGGAAGATGACTCAGTTAACAATAAAGCATGCACGGCGATAATGCTGTTTGTTCATATATTGACAGGGTTGTTCCACCCTTACCCTAGGTCTGGGAACCTGCCGGATTTCTGTTCTACCTCATCGTTATCTTCTACCTCATCATTATCTTCTACCTCATCATTATCTTCTACCTTATCATTATCTTCTACCTCATCATTATCTTCTACCTCATCATTATCTTCTACCTTATCATTAACTTCTACTTCATCATTATCTTCTACCTCATCATTAACTTCTACCTCATAATTAACTTCTACCATATCATTATCTTCTACCTCATCTTTAATTGCACTCACATGCTGTCCCTGGTTTAAATATGTCCCCAATTAGAGGTTGGCAAAAATATAAAGATTTTGGAACTAGCCTTGTTGTCCAGAGTTGAGTTTGAGAAATACAGTACTTGGGTCAGCAACTGTTCCATGACTGAATTCTGTCATTAACATACAACGATTGGACTTGTCAACCTTCAGCATTCACCTGTAAGCAGATGTTCACGGAAGCCGTTGCCTACATCCACGCACCGATTCATTCTATCAAGGCATTTGCGGGATTTTTGTTAAATTAAAAAAACCCAAAGACCAAAATCCATTGGCAGGAGTTCCAGGTTAATATTCATTTTGTGCAATAGCCACTGAACAAGGTTAAGCAGATCTAGAGCATGTTTTTATATATCAGAGACCTGTGTGTGTGTGTGTGTGTGTGTGTGTGTGTATCTGTCTGTGTGTGTGTGTGTGTGTGTGTGTGTGTTTGATAGGCTACTGCTGCAGCTGGTCTGTCCAAGCCCATAATTCATTGTTGAGAATGCTGCATTCTAGATTACATCTCCAGCAGCTTAAAGTGTATTTTCCTATAAACAGCAATCTGCAGCTCATAAAAATTCATTCTGTTCGGGCATTAAACACTCCCTTTCTCCTCCTGTCAGAGTAGTGTGTGTGTGTGTGTGTGTGTGTGTGTGCACACGAGTGAGAGAGAGAAAGAAAGCGTATGTGGGTTACTGTTTGTGTGTGTGTGGGGGGGGGGTAGTGTGTGTGTGTGTGTGTGTGCTACAAGCACGGGGTGATCCATCAGTTTTCCACAGAAAACCAATTTCACTGGAGATGTTCTGTTTCTCACCTGTACTAGTATGGAGAGGGGGAGGGGGGAGGAGACGCGAGTGACGGGGTCATGGGAGGCGGGGTAAGAAAGAGAAAGGGCGGGGGAGAAAGAAAAGAGAACTGAGGAGTGAAAAAATTGAATGGAAAAGAAATGCTGCTGTGTTTTAAATGTGAATAAGTTCTATGAAGTGGTTGAACTGGTTCCTCGCTGTCTCATCTGTCTTAAAGAAAAAAACAGGTAATTTGCTCATTGAATCTTTAGGTTAATGGTGGTCTAAAGTGCACACACACACACACACACACACATACCTCTAACTTCAGCTAAATAAATGGAGATACCAAAATGTATTTCCTGTTTTTACTATTCCTAACACAAACCCTTATTTAAACCAAACCCTACCCTAAAACGAATGCCTAAATTTGACATAGTCCCAATGTCTAGCCCTAACCCAAAACCTAAGCGGTAAGGCCCAAATACAAAAGTAACCTAAATTCCAACACAGCGCCCAGGTGATTGCTTTTCCCTGAACCTCGTCCTTGAGTTGAAAATCGCAATTTCCGTCACCTTGTGGGGAAATCGGGACCCCAAACGTACACCGACGTGGTACTACACTCCCTCTCACAAACACACACATGCACGCGAACACATGTACACTGCACACACACTGTTGGAGGTTATGCAGTCCAGAAAAGGCTGTGTCTGTAAGCAATGGGCTATGACAGACTCCGCTGTGGCCAAGTAGGATGAGATAGTGTAGTAATGACGAGAATCCCCTTCAGAAAGTCTGCCTTCTTATACAGTAATAAAGGGCAGATGGAAAAGCTCCAGAATGTCTTTTTAAAAGGACATCAAAATAAAAATGCAATTAAATATATGAATCCTCTGTATGAAGTCTGAAGGCCTTTAATTGTGTTCTGTTTATGATCTTAAAATCAAAGACATTTTAAACGATGATTAAAAAGGAAATCATCAAAAAAAGGGAACTTGCTTTTGAAATAGATTAATATAAACATCAGTTTTGAGGAATGCAATTTATTATTATCTTTCGTCATATGTGCAGCCAGGAGGAAATAAGAAAATAATATGAAATAATTGAAATAAGTTCTATTTACAGTAATGACAATGACTGTTATTGTCAGTCCTTACAAAACCAATCTGATGTACTGCGCCTTTTCTGGCTTCCCTCCTCTCATTCGTATTTTTATTCACAGCCCTGACTACAACTAGCCTTGAACTGCTGCAACACTCTAAACAGGAAAAAAACAAACAGGAAATCAGCCTTTTGTCCGCTGGAGATGGCATCAAACACAACACCTTGTTTCATCTGTCTTAAACAATCCCATCTTCCCTCTCTGCTTCACGCAGCCGACCCCATGTGGGCTACGTTACTGCTCAGAACAGATTGGGAAACAACGCAAACCATCTGCCTGGGAAGTCCCAAAGGGCTGCAAAAACAGACTGGTTTGTGAACGCACCTCTGTTGTTTTGTTTTTCTGCGTTGCTGATACACGAACAGCGGCTGCTATTTGATTTCTCTTAGGTCTATCTCTTTTCATCCTGGCTCCGTTCTGTCTATCCTATTATATTTTCTAAGTCTCTCTCCTCGTTCCTACCTCTCCGCCACTCCATTCTTTAGGTAGATACCATTGTTGACGGTAAAGCCAGCGGTGGATATTAGAAAAATACCAGGGGCATTTGTGTCTTTCACTCACAATGCAATAATACTGCAGGTGGAGAAATGTTTTTCTCATAACAGAGCATTTTTGTTCTCCATCCATCCAAATGTCTTCCACAGATATGTCTTGAATAGGCAAACATGCTTGAATAAGCAACTTGGATTTCTATTATCACGAGAGAGTAAAGCCAGGTATGTTTCTGTGATTGCTGCAAGTCGTATGGTTGGTTGTTCAGGCCCACGTCACACTGAAATGAATTCCTATCAATGGCAAAAAGCTATCAGTGTTTTGTTTTTATCTGTTCGGAATTTTTAAATGTCTCTTTCTGTATGTACACTTTAACCATGATTCAATACAGTGTTAAGTGGGACAGTTCGAATTTCATATAACGGTTCGCATTTAATGTCTCTGACAAATCCACTTCGATTTAGAGACCAGTACAAAATGTAGCCGTCGTTTGCTTACGTTCGTTAATCTCTCTCACCCAGACGTCAAATCCTGCGTAATTTGTTTCTTGCCGTGTCATTCTGCCCAAAGGTGATTGATGTCCTAACAGCAGCAACAACTGTATTGAAAAAACCTTGACCCACTCTGTCATAAGACTGCATAGCTTTGTCATAAGACTGCATAGCTCGGTCATAATAGTTAAATACATTCACACTTCGTTGAGTGTCTCCTAAAGAAAAAAAATAAGACCTCTAAAAAGATGCAATGAGCAATTGCTTTATAGTGCAATCTTTCTACGGGCAGAACAATCATCGGTTTTCTGTGGTTCTCGTGTGAGCTGTAGTGTCAGATGAGCTGTGGTCTGGGTTGTTGATTTTCTGGTGAGCTGTTGTCTAGTCGTTGATTCTCACGTGAGCTCTGGTTTAGTCGTTGATTCTCACGTGAGCTCTGGTCTAGTCGTTGATTCTCACATGAGCTGGTGTCCAGTCGATTCTCAGATGAGCTGTAGTCTAGTTTTTCTCAGGTGAGCTGTAGTCTAGTTGATTCTCAGGTGCGCTGTAGTCTACCAGAAGAGGACTGGTCACCCCTTGGAGCCTGATTCCTCTCTAGGTTTCTTCCTAAATTTGGCCCTCTTAGGGAGTTTTTCCTAGCCACTGAAGTTCATCACTATTGTTGTTTGCTCCCTGGGGTTTAAGGCTGGGTGTTTTGTGAAAGCACTTTGTGACAACTGCTGATGTAAAAAGGGGTTTATAAAATAAATTTGATTGATTGACTTGATTTGAGTTGATTCTCAGATGAGCTGTAGTCTAGTTGATTCTCAGGTGAGCTGTAGTCTAGTTGATTCTCAGGTGAGCTGTAGTCTAGTTGATTTTCAGGTGAGCTGTAGTCTAGTTGATTTTCAGGTGAGCTGTAGTCTAGTTGATTCTCATGTGAGCTGTTGTACAGTGTCCAGGACACAGGTGACGATGGGACAGAGGGATTGAAGGATCTGGATTTTGATCTGTTTTAGAGTGTAAATTCGCAAAATATAAAAAATGTTTTGTTCCTTCAGTATACCCATAACACCGCACATATCAAACTAAAAGGAAGTTTCCCTGAATGGTCTGGAGGAGAAGACAGCAACATGCTACACTGAATATGTCATTTAGAGTGGAAGTTGAACACTGATGACCATTTTATCAAAAGGGCAGTGCAGCAAACAATTAGCATTTGTTTTTAAAATTTGGTCGAAAAAAAATATGATGCCTTATGATAATGAACTCTTTGAGTAACAACTGAAAAAGTATATTATTTCACCAACGGGATATGATTATTATAGACATATGATTGTTCATCTGGATAATGGGTTGGGCTCTAGACTAGACAATCTTGTAACCAATAAGGGCTGTTTTCAAATGCCTACCTAGTTTCTGAACCCAAAGTTAATGAAATAAAAAAGATGAATGTTGCTAACCTAGCATAGCTAGTCTCTCAGTTTAGCAATTGCCACTAGTTTATGCAAAGACTTATAAGATCTAACAATCATGTTGTTTTAAATTTTTTGAACTTGTACTGAGCTTTCGAGGGGGCAAACAAAGCTCAGGGAAGTAATGATAAAAATATTTATAGTAGCCTGAGTAAACACTGATCATACTACAGCATAAGAAACATTTTGTTTGGTTTGGTACCGTGGGTCACTTTACAATGCAATCCTCTCAGGTGGCACTCCCGTGCGCAAGCAAATACGCGCATACGTCGTCTTTCTCCGACTCTCAGGGTCGCCAGGAGGGATGCGTTCGGAAGTCGTTAAATGGGATTAATGACATTTTATGAGGCCAAAGGCAAAGGAAAGACGAAGATCTTCTCACTTTGACCGAATCAGTGTCGCCACTCTTAGCTTTGTTCCATACATCAGAGATTGTGTGTGTGTGTGTGTGTGTGTGTGTGTGTGTGTGTGTGTGTGTGTGTGTGTGTGTGTGTG
>JACXGJ010005663.1:0-18928 GCA_016801105.1 Esox niger | reverse complement strand
TTGCCTCTGCAGCGAGCAGCCGTGTCCCCTCACATTACAGGACTAAATTGCATTTGACCTTTGCTGAGAACAATGGCAAAAGGCATTTCATTTCTCTGGCCTCTTTGACATTGTTAAAAGTGTGTGTGTGCGCGCGTGCGTACTGTATATGTTTTCACCGTTGTTTTTTGGGTTCATATGTTGGCATATCTCTGAGATGTGTCAGCCTGCCCAGCTCCTGTACGGTGATCTGTCCCACATGTTGTGTGCGTGTGTGCGTGCGTGTTCTGTTGCGTGGCCTCTCAGCTTCTCCATTAGGCAGACAATAAAATAACACAGAGCTGATATTACAGTCCCTTTAAAACTAGAATGACAGATAACCCTGATGAGGTCACAGGGAAATGGAATTGATCAGAACACGCTTGTCAGTGTGAAATGATGACATGATATGGCGTTGCCAGTGGAAGCCTGCGTGAATACGCCACGCGTGTCAATACGTATTGACAGAAGGATCATTGTGGTTGTTCCCTCTAGGTTGTTCAGGAAGCAAAATACTGGTGCCGGGGATCTGGGAATGGAAGTGATTGGATTTTCAGACCCCTGTTATTAAATTCCCATGTGTAGAATACTGATTCCTGTATTACGTCTGTGTGGGTGAGTGCGTGTGTGTCTGTGTATAGTATTTAGCAAGGGGCGAAGCCGGAGCTTGCTTTCATCTTGGTCTGAATTCAGTCTAATTAAATTGGGCACGTGGGGAGACGGATGTATCAGTCCCGTCTAATCCATGCTTCTCTGTCCCAAGCATGGCATTACCCAGGGGGGAAATCCATTCGCTGCAGCCTATTCAGAGCCAGATTGCTCGCTCTTTCTCACTCTCTCTGTGTGTCTTTGTCTCTCTCTCCACTCCGCAACACTGCCCTCTCAACAGCTACTGGCTCATCAACAACCGTCCACACCACAAAGAACTAGAAGTTGGACATACTAGGGCCCAGTGAACTTTCCCAAAAAAAACAGTGATCCTCTTAACCGCCAACCTTCCTACCAACTTCATAAATACGTTGTATGGTGTGTGTTCCCATTCTGGGATGGGAGGAGCTTTTTAAGTCAGCCGCCGAAACCCCCACCAGATTAGCCGACACTTCAGAACATAATCCAGTACATTTGGTGAAAACCAGATTACAACAAAACAACATCCAATAGCACATTCTTAAATGGGAAACTGTACTCCCCAACTGTAAGGAATGCCAGCTCGTGGCAAAACATGACTAAACCAGGTTAGATCCCGTTATCCGTCTGGGAAAAGTGGGCAGCGTTTGTTTGGCACCTGCATTGTACATGGACACAGTATTATAGCAATAATTTATTGATCAAAATGTAAAGAAAAGGGAACATGCCACCTTGCAAAATATGGACAATGCTATGAGGAAATGTACAGCTGACCTACACGATAATGTAGAGAATAACACGCCATTTGATAATGCTATAAATCGAGAAAGACAACTGCAATACATATGAAAACACCTGCAAGCAACACAGATGAGTAATTGATGCCATTAATGACAACATGGCTTTATAATAATGGAAGGACAGACAACACACCTTTGATGACAGACTCAAAACTGGTTTGCAGATACAGTTTTTAATGTATCACAACAATGAGCAACAAACATACTTGATGAACTATTTCCAGAAGTTGTTCAAATACCATCTACAATAAACGTCATTTCAACTATGACAACAGGTCTGTGACAAAAATAAAAAATAAAAGTTTCAAAACCATGTTATTACCGTGTAACGGTGCAGTTGAGACCTTAAACATTACAGTAACAAAAACTAATGAGACTACTCTCTATATATAAAACATCAATAACATTTTTGGTTTAGTTTATTTAAAGTTTTAGCCGTAGGGGCTTCTTAGTAAAACCTTAGGATGCATTTCCTATGTAACCCAGACGTGGAGAGTACATATTGTGTAGGATATGATTGCGCCGTGAAAATCCCTTTTGACATCCAGAAGAAAACAATCCCAGTTTCAACCTTTTGAAGGCTGTCCTCTCTTCAGCGTCACACAATTCATCCGTTTTAAAAAGTTTTTTTTTATTCTTTCTTTCTTTTTGGCTGCTGTGCAGTTGCAACGTTTATATACAGTTTGTTATGTTATTGGACCATCCTTTTGGTTGTTGGTTTTTTAGCTTTTACCAGTCCTTTAGTGTGGGAAGCATTGTGTTTGCTGCTAACATCTTAGCATGTGATGCTAGCTGACAGTTCAGTCTGGCAATGCTATAGCCACATTGAGGGGAAAGGCAAAAAGCCAGGTTGTGAAAGCCTTTGGGATCCGGACAGTTGTTGGTGTTTGTACAATGGCAGGATTGCACCTATAGACTAGGACGTCTCTGATGAAACACAATCGTAAAAGTGTCTTCAGGAACAAAGTAAATGTTAAAATCCCAAAAATCCAAAATAAGAACATTTAAAAAGCTTCACACAAAAGAAGAGAATTAAAAACGGTGACATTTTGCATTTAAACTTTGAACGGAAAAACTAAAATACCTGTACAATAATAAACCGTAAGAGGAAATGTTACTTGATTTCATCGTTTGAAACAATAACTAAGCATGATTTGATTTTAACCTGTCAAACAGTTGCATTACATGCTACTTGTTCATCTCAGAATAGGAAATACCAAAAGCAATACATTTTTGCATTTCTTCATATTAATAAATTTGTACCATGCACAGCCAACTACGAATATGTACAACAGCTTAGCTCTCTTTGTTCGCAAGCCTTTTTCTTTCATACAAATATCCTTCTGTTACTTTGGAATGAATCACGTTGGCTTACCTTACCAAACTAGAAAGTGATTCGTAAAAATTGAACACCCTTTGACAGCTTTCACATTCTTTAAGTTCCACTGCAAAATAAAAGACAAAAACAAAACTAAAATAGAAAGAAAACAAAAAACAGCAAAGCAAAGCGATCCATGGGTCAGGATTCAGTCTTGTGTAGAGTTTATGGCAAGCAAAAATAACATTACACAGTAGCAGCAAAATGTTGGTATAGTAAGGTAATACTTTGTAATGCATTTATGACTAAAATAAACTGAATAATTAAAGTGTTTTGAGTTCATGATAGATCAACTGTGCCCAGAAAAACAATGCGAGGACAAAGACCTATGCACTCTAAGTCAGTGTATAGGTGTAACACTGTTATTAGTCCTACAAGCAATGGGAAAAATGTTTTATTATATAAAATTAATGCTGTTGTCCCCCATTCTTAAAGCAGCATATTTGCTTATGCAAATATTCATACCTTTTCTAAAATACAAAAAAAAATACATTTTGACCAACTTGTACTTTAACAGTTTCAAGTATACAGTACTGCTTTCATGGATGCACCAATTGTTAACTAGGTCACCGAACTGTTAGGCATCAATTCTCTAACAAATGTGGACCGAAAATGCTGCTGCGACAAACACAAAATAATAATTAGAACAAACGAACAAACACACAAACAGAAAAAAATCTATTAAATTAACACACGGGTCTAAAATAATAAAAAATAAACAAAAACAAAATAAGTGCACTATTGTCCAGACACCAGAGGGTACCGTAACAGTTCAGCAATTCACAAATGAAAGAAAAATGTCTTATTCACATAATTAATCCTCAAGAGTGTATAAAACTAGAGTTATTACCTCTCCAGAAAAGGGTGTGAGCAGAGGTAAAAGAGAAAAGGTAAGAGTTGGCACAGATTAGTATATTCTACAAGAAAAAAAGAGGGGCAGATATAGACACAGTTTGTCGTAACCCAAACTGGCAAACACAGGGGCTTCATACACAATTACTTCACCATTCTAAAATTCCCTCAGTGGCAAAACCATACTGTCTTTGTAGGGCCAAAACTAAAAGGATATGCACGTTGTCCTCTGTAACAGTAATATTGTCTCTCTTTGTACTCTACACACATCAAGGAAATGCGTCCGATAAAGCTTGACATGTTTTGGTTAGAAGCCAAGTGTACCCAGGGCCCGTTGCTGCTTTAACAAATGAGAAATGTTATGTTCTGACCTGAGAATTTAAAGCTACTGAATTACACCTATCTAGACTAAGAGAGATTCTCTTTGAAGGTTTCGTGGATCGTCGTCCCATACAGTACATGCTAGCATTTGGAAAACAATCCAGCTGAGGTGCAATATGCTATCGTGAGAGTTTTTGGCTTGAAACAAGCTCCGCGGGGAGAGCCTGTGGGATTTTTTTTCCTACTCCATGTTTTTTGTATACAATATAAGCTCAGTCAAGCATCTGCAACAGTTCTGTCCATAACAAAAAATCAATCAATATCTTGCCAGCATATCAATATGGGAAAAACAATCCTGAGTCAATCATTTGGTACTGTAATTTTTTGGGTTAGAGAAACTTTGGAACTGCAGTTTAAAAGTCTTATTTTTTTCTTATCTTTTTTAAGCAGGGGATCCTGTTTTTCACCTCCTACACACTGAACATATCCATTCGGATATTGCTGAAGCCTGCGTCTAGGCCAGAGGTTGGCTTAGCCTTGCCCTCCAATGCCTTATCTAACTCATCCAGCTTCTGGCTTAGCTCATTGTCAGACTCCTCTGAACAACTCTCGTTGGGTAGGGAGGTGGGAACCCCTGAGACGCTGCTGCAGGACGTTGAGGTAACCTTTGAAGGCAAGGAAAGGGAAGGAATGGAAGGAGAAGCAGATGGGGAGGAGGAGGACGCAGCGTTTCGGGCAGTTGCCTGGAAAAGGATATTTGGCCAGGACTTGATGGACAAGCGAGAGAGATGAGGAAAGGTGTTATTAGAAGGAGGAGCTGCAGACTGCGAGGTAGATGTCGTGTTGTCAGGAGTAGGGGAGCAGACAGAGTGAGGTAATAATCTAGCATGCTCTTTGGCATTTCTCATTGCTTGTTTGATTGTTTTCTCTTTGTGCAAGCTCGACTGGAGGTGTCTGCCAAGCGCTTCATTCCCGTTGACCACCACGTCGCAGGCGACGCACGTGTACTTGCTCACTGCCTTTCTGAGGACGGTCTCCTGCGGATCTGGAAAAGGGTTTCCGAAGTAGCAGAAGGACTTCTGGTGACGCACCGCGGAGTCCTCGTCGGCAAACACCATCTGGCACTTCCTGCATATGAACTCATGCTTGACCGACGGAACTATGAAAGCGTCAGGAAAGTCTGTGGTGCGTTTGATTTCTTGCAGTTCTTCTTTTGTGCTTTCTACTGAGGAGCATTTGTTGTTAGCGTCATCCTTAGTTCCCATAGATTCTTTTGGTTTGAATGAGTTCGGGTTGCTCTGCACACTTGGCGACGACACCTTCACAGGGGCAGGCTTCTGCTTCTGTGGTTTATGATGCTGTTGCTGCTTCTGCAGGGAATCCTGGAGGGACTGCTGGTACTGCTGATACTGCTGCAGGAAGGCAGTGGGATTCACCCCCGCCATGGCAGCCTGTGGGATGGTGCCGGGTCCGTACGGGAACAGGTTCTCCATGACACCAAACGGGGGGAAGTATCCCCCAGCCTGCATCCCTCCAAGAAGCTGTGGCGAAAAGCTGTTGGCGAAGCCCGGGAGGAAGTAAGGCAGAAACTGGCCTCCCAGGAAGGAGCTCGGGTCTGTGGCACCGGCCAGGGCGTTTTGAAGAGCCTGTAGTTGAATGGCATCCAGGTAACCTTCGCTTCCCGGTTTGCCCACAGCCGGAGAGTTCTTCTCCCTCTTCTTGCCTGTGCCGACGTTGGGGGTCTGTGGACGTCCGCCAGTCTCTGCTTCTCTTTCCTTGGGCTTCTTCTGGTGGTGCTTCTCCGTTGGTTTCTTGCTGCCGCTGTTGTTGCCGTCTCTCTCTGGGTCTTTGCTGTGCTGCTCATGGTTGGTTGAAGTCAGAGGGTTGGAGGACACAGGAGGAGGTGGTGGAGGTGGAGGAGGAGGAGGAGGAGGTGGAGGAGTCTGCAGAAGAGTCTTGGTTGGGGTAGTGCTGAGAGACATGGCGGGAGAGGGGGTGGCTGGGGTGGGGAACCCAAGCATGCCAGCACCAGGAGACGCTAAAGCTGAAATACAGTTGTATAAATTACATTGAAATATGTTTATTTATATTCACCCTAATATCACTCTGGTAACTTTATATATTATGACATTAGAGAAATGTTTGCAGTATGATTGATTGACTTAATAATCAAACACATTTTTTTATTGTGGGACAAAAGTGTTGCATGCGCCAAATAATATACACCAACATAATATCAATATTCCAAAATCTAAAATCTAACAAGTGGATGAATAAATAACACAACTAAAATCAATGATGAAAAAATTATAACTTTTTACAAAAATCGGAACTCTAAAATGATTTAGCAGTCCCTCACTGAACGTTGAGATCACGGATGCCCTATACGTCATCTCCAACAATTATTAAAAATATATATCTATGCCCACCATCAACAATGACATCATCAACGCTGTGTGGGCAGAAAAGTAAAGGAGTCTTTTGGGCATAAAAAAGCAGGGATAATCAATGTTCATAAAAAATGTATGATAAAACGACTACTCTGTGTGTTCTCTGTTCGTCATACTAACTCACCAGGTGTGTTGGGTGGGTAAACAGGAAGTGAGGACGGCCCGTTTACACCAGGAAGTAGCACTGGCGGGAGGCCAGAGATCCCTGGGTAACCTGAGGGCAGGCTGAGACCGTGAAGTGCATTGTTCTGGTCCATTGCAGTCTGATGTTGCTGGGCAGCCAGGTTGCTGAGCCCGTCGCTACCAGCCTTCTTCAGACGGTCCATTTCATGCTGAGCCATCAGCTGGCGGACTGTAGTGGGTGCCAAGTAGTCCTTCTCCCTGTCCACCTGGTTGCCCAGAGTCTCCTGCACTTTGGTGATGTGCTGTTTGGAGAAGATGTGGTCGCGGATGGACATCCGGGCAGTGTATTTCACACCGCACAAAGTACACTCTGGCCGAGGCCCATCCGGTCCGCCTTGACTGATCATGAAAGGCTTCCCGATGTTGATTTTGAACTTCTTTTCCTTGGCGCGGGCATTCTGGAACCACACCTGCACCACCCGCTTGGGGAGGCCAATCTCACTGCCGAGCATCTCACACTCCTGCATGGTTGGGGTGCGGTAGTCGCTGAAACAGGCCTTGAGGACTTTCAGCTGAAGGTTGCTCATTTGAGTCCTGAAGCGCTTATGGCCCGGCCTCTCCCCACCACTGCCGCTACCCTTCCCGGACCTGAAGGGGTTTCCGCTTCCAAAGGGGCTGGGAGAGCTGGGGTCGGCCAGGCTGGAGGTCTCGCTCTGGTCGTTGTTGTCATCCATGTCATCGTCTCTTGAGCTGTAGTAGGAGTAGGAGTAAGAGCAGGAGTCTCCATCTTTTCCCGAGTAGCTGAGGGAGGGGCTGACCATGCTGAAGGGAAATCGGTCGTCCATGCCCCCGTCCGAGCTCTGGGCCTGGTTGCTCTTACTGTCGCAGCCCAGCTTGTCCCCTCCATTGGCCGTGAGACTTTCCACTTCATTGTTGTTGCCCTCGTCCCCGGTGGTGGCGTCACTTATGGCGGTGTTGATGGACGAAGTCTCGTCGCAGTCCATTTTGTTAGTGATTTCGTAGGATGAGACCTCTGCAGAATTAATGTTAAGCCCTTCAGATTCATCACAGTTTTCTGCTTTTAAGGATGAAGGGCTCAAGAAGTTTTTTAACTGTGCCTCGATTGGTTTGACTGGCGTTGAGGAGGCCGTAGGAAGCTCATACTCATTTGGCTCAGTCTTGGTGGGCAGCTGCTGGTACTCAAAGAAATTATACTTGTGTGGGCTCTCACCTCCATCGTCTTGGTTCATCATTGGGCTAGGAGGCAGACTAAACCCTGCTTGTTTGGCTTCATGCCAGTGTCTAGAACGGATATGGCTGTCCAAAGCTGACTTGGCCTTGAACAGCGCCCGACAAAAAGGACATTTCTTGTGTGACTGGGATGGCCCCAAAGCTCTGAACTGTCCTTTTCTCTCTCTAGCACGTGTGTTCTGAAACCAAACTTGCACCACTCTCTTTTTCAGGCCAACCTCACGGGCGATGTGATCTAGCATCTTCCTAGTGGGGTTGGAGTCCAGTAAATATTTATCATAGAGGATTTCCAGTTGCTCTGGGGTGATGGTGGTTCTGAGTCGTTTGTCTCTGTGCTGTTCTTCAGTCATGTTTCCGCTATCTTTTTCATTAGATCCATCCTCTTTCTCATCAAGTTTTCTTTTCATGGATCCAGAGCCAGGTCCGGACGACAAACCTGAGCCGCTTTGGGTTGGCATCTGGAGTCCCCCAGTCAGCAGCTGGCTAGTCATAAGAGGGTTATTCGGGTCGAAGATCATGTAGGGCATGTCCATGGGTCTTTCCAGGAATTGGGAATGAAGGAACTGGTTCTGGGCAGCAAGGAAATGCATATGCTGGTGCTCCTGCCAAAGCTCAACAGTTGGGAAGGCTATTTTGCATTGGTCACACTGGTATTGGAGCATTTGGGGAGGGAGGCTGTTGCTGAGGGAGGAAAGGGCCAGGGACAAGGGGCTGGATGGGACAGCAGCTGACTGAGGCTGGGAGTGGGGTCTGGATAATTGGGGTTGGGGGTTCTTCTGAGGAGGTGGCTGAGGGGTGGAGGCCTTGGATGGTCTGGGGTCTTGTAGAGGCTTCATCATAACTGGAGAGGGGGCAGGCTCTGGTTGTTTAGGTTTGGGCTCAGAGGGTGGTTCTGGCTTGGGGGAGGTCTTTCCGGGGTTGGGGCGAGGGGAGGGCATTAGTGGGGTGCTGGAGCCTGAGCTATTGGATGTTCCATGGTGGTGCTTGGATGAGTCCGGGTGCTTGGCTGGGCCAGGCTCTCCCATATCCATGTACTCCTCAGACTGGTTGTCCTCGTTCCCTTCTTCGTCCTCGTCCTTGTAGCATATCTTTTTCTGATGGGTGATCAAATCAAAGATTCGTGGGAACACCACACAGCATTTCTTGCACTGGTACTGCATGTTGCTGGTGCGGATGTAGCGCTCATTCGTCAGTTCTTTCTTTTCGTTGTCTTTAGCATCTGCCTGGTTCTCATAGCTCTTCCGGGCCTTCTGGCGGGCATTTTGGAACCACACTACGATTACCCTTGTTGGCAAGTTGAGCACGGTGGATAGCTGCTCAATCTCATCGTCTTTTGGGTAGGCGTTTGTGTCAAAGAAGTCCTGCAGGACCCTTAGCTGGTAGTCAGTGAACCTTGTCCTGGAGGACCTCTTGTTCATTGTGGCATCAGTCCTATAGTACTCCAGTGTACTGTATTGGGAGTCGAGTCTGATATCCTCCAACGTGGTAATAGGTGGAATGCTGAAGTTGTACGGTGAGTCTTTGCTTCGCTGGCGTTCTTTGAACAGGGTGTTACGAAACCAATGCTTAATGACTTTCTGGGGGAGGCCAGACTTGTCAGCCATCTCTTGGATCTGCTCCTCGTTGGGAGAGTTATTGATGTCGAAGTGAGCTCTGAGGACCTTCAGCTGGTCGTCCGTGATACGGGTTCGAGGGCGCTTGAACTGGGACTGCCTCAGGAAGTTGGGATCAAGGCCTAGCTGCTGCTGACAGAGCTGGGTGAGATCAGAGGACAGGGAGTCCATTGTGGGCAGCTGCAGGGCGAGTTGATGGGAGAGCCCTTGGTGCTGGAGGGATTGCATCATCAAAGGGGGGAAGAGAGAAAAATCGAGTGGTACGGAGGGCTGCACCTGTGGAGGTGCGGAGGGCGGTGGAGGAGGCGGTGGTGGGGGTGGGGGTGGAGGCTGAGGCTGTGGAGCCTGATGTGGGGCTGGAGATGGGGCCTGGGTCTGAGGCTTGTTAATGGAGCTTGCGGGAGGTTGTTGGGTTGTCACTGGTGCAGGTGGGGGAGGAGGAGGTGGAGGCTGAGGTGGTGGGGTCTCCGGGGAAGGTGGGTTGATGGGATAGAGCTTGTCATAGGCCTCTCTGTACTGCTGGGCAAATTTTTCTAGCTCCCCATAAGGAAAGAACTGTCCATGGATGTGCTCCTGGTGGCTTTTGAGTATCAGCATGTTGGAGAAGAGCTTTCCACACATCCCACACTCCAGCTTATCGTTGTTGACCTCCACTAGTTGTTGCTGATGTAGTTGTTGTGGTTGCTGTTCTCCTTCTTTGTTTTTCTTCTGGCTTTTCTGCCTGTTCTCGTTGTACTGAATGACCAGCTCAAACCCAAAGTTCTCCAGAAGGGCCTTGGCAGCATTTCCCCTGGCTCCTGACACGATTCGTGGGGGGGGAATCAGCGGCTCAGGAAACTTAGACTTTTTGTCTTTGTTTTCCTTTCCCCCCTCGCTTAATCCTTCCCCTCCATTCTCCATCTTTGCTTTGTTCTCCTGTTTTTCTACATGCTCCTCTGCCTCTCTGGACATCGACATGTCAGTCACTGACACAGCATTGGGCTCCATTTTGGGTTTGTGGCTCTGCAGTTGCTGGTTTTTCTGCTGCTGGAGCTGCGACTGGGATGGTTGTTGTTGCTGCTGCTGCTGCTGCTGTTGCTGTTGTTGTTGTTGTTGTTGTTGTTGTTGTTGCTGCTGCTGTTGTTGGACCTGATGCTGTGCCTGAGCCTGCTGTAATTGGTGCTGCTGCTGCATCTGTTGCTTCAGGTCTTCCAAGAAGGAACCAGTCAACCCTGGCATCCCAAAGGCAGCAGCCGAGTGAAGGGCCAGCTCTGGGCTCAAGTTGAATTCTGCCCCTGGGATGTAGAACGGAAACAGGAACTGTGGCTGCTGGAACTGAAGCAGTGCCTCCGGAGTCATGCCGAAATGAGGGAAAAAGGCCGGGTTTAGGAACTGGGGCTGGAAAAAGGCTGCCTGCTGCTGGAGCTCATGTTGAAGCTGCATCTGGAGCTGAGCTTGGGACTGAGCATTCTGATGGCTTTGCTGTGCAGAGACATGATCAGTAGTTTGCTTTGTGTTGTTGCTGCTGTTTTGGGCTTCTTTGGCATCTACAGTGTTTTCTTTGTTAGCAGACGGTGTTACACTTCTAGCAGTGTCTGAATTCATGTTGTTGCCCTGTCCAGTTGGGACGGGGCTGCTTGATTGAGCCACTCCAGCAGTGTTCCCACTTCCAGCGATGCTGCTACTTGTTTCAGTTTTGGCAGTTCTGGCTTTGGTCTGATGCAGCACAGACCTCATGTGGATCTCCAGCGTGGAGCTTTGGCTGTAGGCAACGTTGCAGATATTGCATTTGAATGGTTTGTTGTCAACATTGTTGTTGGTCTCTGGGGACACTGGGCTGGATGCCTCCTGGAGAACTTTCTTCAGCTTGTGCAAATGAGACACAGAGTTATAGTGGACCAGCAGGATGTTTTTCTGGGTGAAGGACTCTTTGCAAACTGTGCATTTGTATGGCCTTGATGGGTCCAGGAACTTTTCCATGGTGAAGTTGGGGCCTTTCCTGAATGGTAGGGTTCGCTTTGGTTCGGCTCCCATGTCGTCTAGCAGCAAGCTACTGTCACTTCCTGTCGGGCTGGCCTTCTCTTCTTGGTCCAGCTCATCATCTTTTTCCATTTCCTGCTCGAAGGCCTGTTGCGCCTCCTCATAGGCCCTCGCCTCACTTTCAGAGAGGAAGTCTCCGTTCACCGGCAGGCTGCCACAGAGTTGTTGGACTTCGGCTTCGCTCAGTTCCGGGTGACCGTTTTCCAAGTGTTTACGGAGTGCCAGGAATGTCCGGAAGCTGCGCTGGCACAGGCTACACATTGTGGCTGCCCGGATGGCGTGGTACTGGGAATGTATCTGAAGCTTTTGCATGGTCTTAAATGCCAGGCTGCAGTGGTTGCATCGGTACTTGTAGACATGGCGGTCTGAGACCGATAGCTGCTGTTGCTGCTGGCTTCTCTGGAGATCGTTCAAGTGGTCCTGGAGAGAGTCCGGGCTCTTCCGATCCTGCCCTGTTCCACTGGACCTCTTCCAATCTGGAGCTTCAGAACCCGCCTTGGGAGGCTTGAGTTCCTCTCCATGAATTTCTGCTTCTCTCTTGTCCTTGCCCATGTTGTTAATCTCTTCTTTTGAACTGTTCCCTGAGGAAAGAATGTGAAATACAAAAATGTTCATGAAAAAAGACATACGAAAGCAGTTTTTTTTACTCTGGGAACAAAAATTTCGAAGACAGAGTATATTTGAGCAGGTGCCTATTTTGCCTGAAGATCACAAAATATAAAGCTCAAACAAACTTAAAATAATACAGTCAGTACTAGTGTACAAACAGCGGTATACATATTCTCTCCATACCTGCAGGCTTTCCAGTCATCTCAGAGAGAGCAACATGAGCGTCCATCAGAGACAGCGCTTTGTCTTGTCCAGGTGTAGGGTGCATCATGTTACTGGGAACGTCTGGCCCAGCCACCTATCAGAGTCAGAGAACAAAAAAATCTGATTCACAACAGCCAATAATTGCAAAATGCATGCAAATTGTATGAAAAATCTATAAAATGTAATAGAAAAATTTAAACATTTCACATCATTAAAATACTTAATTGAATAACTAATATCGGTACAGGTGCTTCTGACTATAATGAGGGTGTAGTGCTTAAAATGTTTAATCAGGAGGTCAAGAAGTATACTTTTAAAATCTCTTCTTGCCAATAAAAATAGCTTATTTTCAGAAAGCGGAATTCGTTTTTTCCCAGAGGACGACGGTTGTCAAGTTTATGACGTGTTCTCAGGAGAGTGGGATGAATGCATGGGAAAGGTTTTTATAGGACTGCTCTGAGCCAGCTAGGGGACTGCAGGGATCACTGGACAGCCGAGATAGAATGACTGCCATTTTCCCAATTCATCATCTCAACACCGCAGAAATTATTTTTAAAAAAGCATTTAAAAAAACGTGAGAAAAAAAGTCCAATACGTGCAACACAACATAACCAAAAACAAATCCAAATTGTGATCACCACTGGACCCGCCCCCGCCCTTGCCCCCGCCCCTGCCCCCGCCCCTGCTCCCGCCCCCTGGCATTCCAGAGACGTTCATGTGAGTGTTGAACATACGGTCATGAGCAACTTCTCCACGCAGTCTGGGGCTACGCTGTGCAGGTGTGTCAGGTGTAGCTGGAGGTGGATCTTGTTGCTCAGGACGTCCTGACATAGTGGGCAGCAGATCACCGGCTGCTGCATGGAGTGCTGGGATACCACATGCATCTGTATCCTGTTGGCGTCTCTACTGCTGAAGTTACAGTAGGGGCATTGTTGCACCTGCTGGGAGAGACAGGACAGGAAAATACAGTGGTAAAAACATTGAAACGTGCGGGAGGAGAGAAAGTCTTCCTCACTGCATCACTGTTCCTGCTTTCCCTTTAACCTGCTACCCGGAGGATATTGGCTTTTTTCTTTCTCTACTTGGGCTTAGACCAGTGCTTTGCCGGGTGAGACAGCTTCTTCTTTGGGCTGCACAGGGGAGTACGGACAACAGAGATCACAGAAGGTGTCTCCTGCTGTCAGGGATAAAATGTTACGACACATCTGGAAATCTGAACTGAATTCACCCTCAGCTAAACAAACCGGAGGCCCTCTAGCCCCTCCCCCGGCTATAATCCCACTTTACCTTTACACACAAAATGGAGATCAACCTTGTTTCCGCGTGATGCACTTAAGCCCCTCAACTCGTACAATTTTATTAGCGGGAAACATGATTGGAGGGAATTTCTAATCAGGAGATTAGAGATGACAAAGGTGTGTCGCCTGGCCGTCTCCCCCCGGCCCTCATTACAGGGAGTACTCCGAATATGGCACCCCCCGGCCACCTGCCTTAATGTAATCCATTTCTGAAATGACTCAGGCCTCCTTCCACTCAGGGCCCTCCACCAGGACAGGCTAATACTTCATAATCTAATTTAAAAACACATAGCATTTAAAGAGATGCAAAGAGAGCGGGACCAAAGAGGGGGCGTAGCCCCGCCCAGTGAAGGCAGGTAGACATTCCACTTAAGAACACAAAAGAGCTAGAATCTTCCGTGGGTGATACTAAAGTGCTCTGTCAGTTTGGGGTTAACCCCTTTCAGTTTTGTTGACTACTCTCTGGGAGCATTAGCAGTTAGCTTAGCATGAAGGAAGCCTGCTTAGTGACTACAACGTGCTTTCTAATTCCACCCGTACCTGGCCTCTGATTAGTGAGACCGTGTGACCGTGACCCCTGAAGCTTCTCTACTGACGCCGTGAAAAGCTAGCAGTTTGGCTGCAAAAACGTGGACACTTATGTCTGAGTAGTGGTCTGAGTCTGAGCCAGCCCGACAAATTAGCATACCTGTTCGCTAGTGCTGGTCTTCCCCTCAGCAGATTTGGGCCTTTTGGGCGGGCTGTCATTGTGTCTCTCAGGTAGCATGGAACGTTTTCCCCCAGCATTGGATCCAGGAGACTCTTTAGGCAAAGAGTTCACTCCTAAAACAGGACAGAACAAAGTAAAACGGTTATATTGCGTTCTAGTAAAATTGTTATTCTCCACAACATTCTAGTAAAATCGTTATTCTCCACAACATTCTAGTAAAATCTTTATTTTCCACATATGAAGGCAAAATAGCAAGCCAATGAATGACGGTACACATCATAATGTGGATGTATCAAGATAAAATACATATGGGCATGTGATGATGCTATGGAAGACACTGCCTGCAGGGCTAGTTTCACATCACCCTCCTAATTCTCCTTCATATACTGAACATTGAGGCTTTCTGCCCCAAGGACACGGAGAATTGGAGAGAAAATCTAACCAGCCTCATTATCACAGCAAGACATACATTAAATGTTACGGTGGTATTATACGCTTCATTAGGCCATATGCATTTATTTAGCCTCTTCCCCCAAACACACACACACACACACACACACACACACACACACACACACACACACACAGCTAAATATCCAAGCCGTTTCCTGGTCACGGCTGGAGGTTTGGAGGTGGTTTACATGGCTACAGCAGAGCTCAATGCTGAGAAATCAGCCCCTGGTTGTATTTAGCAGACGCTGCTGTCCACTGATAAATCTTTCATTACACTCATCCTAACATACAGCCAGACCTTGTGTGTGTATGTGTGTGTGTGTGTGTGTGTGTGTAGATATACACTGCCACTGCAATTTACCCACTCTGCACAACACAAAGAAACAGTAACCCCCCCAGTACGCTTCTCTATTTATTTATTTCTCTGGCTTTCCATCTCCTTCTCCCTCCCTCCCTCCCTCTGTCCGGTCACTCAAGGCAGTAAGAGTCTCACTCTTGCGAATCAACGCTTCATGGTAAATGCACAAACTGAGACAAAAAGGAAAAAGGGGAAATCAAAGCACTGATACATGGAGTGAAGAAGAAAACCTTTTGTATTTCACATTATTCCCCGCCATGTATTTGTAGTCTTAGCATATATATCAATTCCTCCCCGGTCGCTCACGCGGTTTAATTCTGCTGCATTAAGAAAACGTTCCACTTCTTTTATTTGTGATCCCCCCATATCTGCAGTCTGAAATATTGGCCTGTCAAGAAAAGTGACAGAGGGAAGGGAAGAAGAAAAGAAGAAAAAAACCCACAAGGGCACAATGTTGCTTTCCAAGAGCATCTAAGACATTTTGTGCAGCCCGGGAATATATAGGAACTCATTTCTCCTGGAGCTAGCCTGTGACAGCCTCGCAGGGTGTGTACGCCCGTGTGTGTGTGTTCTTGCGGGTTTCTTTGTGTCCGTGATCGGACGTGCGTATGCGTTCGTATGCGTGTACGTTCCATGTGATGTCATAATGACAGCTTACTGGCCACCTCATTGGCCAGCTCGGGCCGTTCTTGCCACGCCCGCTGGCCTCCTCGCCTCCCTGCCTCCCTGCCATATTTATTATAACCATTTCTAATTTCAACTTTCAATTTTCTCCCTCCATCTTCCAGTCAATTTGCAACTAAATTACATCCAGGAGGAGGAGATTGCTGGACAGGAGGTGGTTGCAAACAGACAATCTGTCAAGGAGAGGACACACACACACACACACACAAACACACACACACCATCAACATTGATTGCCATCATATTAAATGTGAATGTATGCCTGGTGTGTGTTAGTTTGACCTGTTTGTGTGTGTGTGTGTGTGTGTGTGTGTGTCCTTCTGATTTATCCTCTTAATCATCATGCTGTTTTCATCAACACTTCCAGCTCTGCCACAGACGAGACGCTCCACCGTCTGAAGAAAAATCTGTAATGTAACCTTGAACATAGACAAAATGGAATATCTCTTTAACCACTTTACACAGGGAAATGTGGCCTGGTAGCACAGATGCATAGCGATGCAAGGAGCCATTTCAAGGCACACACTGTGGAATTCAAAGCCACCACAGATTCCTCTCATACATATTGTAAGTGGAATTACGCAGACCCTTCACAAGGGGTTATTATCTAGTTGACTAGGGAAACAATAATGTTCACCACGTCGGTGCGCTGCAGTCTATATGATCGCTGCAGTATAATCCCAATCTCCAGCTAATACACTGTCCTATTCTCCCTCAGCCCCTGAATGGTCATAAAGAGATGAAGAAAGAGAAAGAAGGAGTAAGGAGGGGAGGGACGGAGGGGGGAGAGAGACGCCGTCTTTGTTTCTGGGCCCGAGCCTCTCATTAAATGACTGCTCCTTTTTCCCCCCTCTCTGTTCTCCCCCCCCCTCCTCCTATTCTCTGTCTCTCTCTCTCTGCATGTTCTGGTGCTGTCCAGTACGGCGTGGAGGCGGAGGCTGCTAGGGACCTGACATGGCTCCTCCAGCAGTGACAAATGCTCGGATGCAGCAGGACCTTGGCTGATTGGATAAATCAAAAGGTGATTTATGACGTCCAGGCCGTTTGCATTTCGGTAGAGAAAACCACCCTGCCACCTACCCATCTTTATTTACTACTGTCAACGGTCGTTAGGAAGGAATGCACACACACACACACCGGCGTGTCCAATTCAGTTTTCTCTTAAACACCTCAGGATAATTCTGTATCAAATTATTCCTCAAAAGCAGCGCCAACGATAGTCTCTGTTAATGTTCGTTTTTTCCCATTCCTGCGGTATATTTAACCCTGCAGAGTTAATATTCAAGTGTTATCACATTTCTCTTCATAAACATATCATTACCATAAAAACGTGTAACCATAACCAAATAAAATATAAACAGAGCAACACAATGGATGACAAAAGTCAGCTAAAACCTATAGGTGTATTTTTATATTAAGAGGGGGATGCTTTTTAATTAAGATGGGCTGCTAGGCTGATGCACCATGGATTTAGTATTATGTTTAACAGTCCTGAGATCTGTCACAAGGTCTTAGGTTACTGGGCAGTAAATTTACTCCGAGACTGGACAGAGAGAGGGAAAGATAGATAGAGACAGAAAGATGGAGAGAGAAACACGAAGAGGGGAGAGAAAGAGGTTGATTTAGAGGCCTGGCGGTCTAAGGTTACGCATTAGCCTGACCTCAGGGTCACCTGATAACGTTAGAATGCCCCGCTCTTTGAACTCTTCACTCCCACAGCCGAACAGAAGGACCAGGGGACTGCAGCCCAGCCAAGACACACAGACAAAGTCACCGAGATGTTTCAGACGGGCTGAATTAAATATCTGTGAATTAACACAACCACCATCTATTTAGATTTGATTTGATTGATTTCCCTTTTCCCATCATCCTGCTATTTTTAATGAGAGATAAATATGAATGGAGCTGAATTTACATCTGACAAATTGACTAAGACATTCACCACGCGATGATTATAATCAAAATAAAACTCATAGCTGTAGGCTTATAATTTAATATGTTAATATGTTTAATATATTTTAATCTAACATCTGGGAAGGGAAAGCATTGAACAAACCTCATTCCAAATCTGTCAAAATTTGTGGGACATGTCTGTGGAAACTAAAATGTTTTGCAAATAGGAATTTGTTAATCTAAAATATTCCACATTTGATTTGGTTTGCATGCTTTTTCCGTTTCATTTCATTCATCTGTATAATTCAAATTATATGAGAAATGAATACAACAACATTCAGCCAAATGAACAATGACTAATTTTCTTGCTAATTTAAAGCAGGTAGAGTCAGTAATTTCCTTAGCATTGCTGACAAGCTGATTTTCATGCACAGTCTTTGTTTAAGATATTTATAAAGAGAGGCCCCCAAGCAACAGAACTGACATACTCTGACTTTACACGGAACAAAGCAATCTGGAATTAATCCACATAGGGACATTTGCATGGAAAATGTAACATGGATTATAATTAATCTAAAGTGACACTGGATTAAAAAAGACAATGTCAACGAAGCCAGGGAAAAGCTCCCCATCTCCCTCTCTCTCTTTCCTCTCTTCTACCATCTCTCTCTCTTTCCTCTCTTCCACCATCTCTCTCTCTCCATCTCTCTATCAGTGACTCTTTGTTTAAGGGATGTTGATCTTGGATATGTGCAGAGTAAACAGAGCTGCCTTGGTTTGGGTTTAATCCGTCTCCCTGGAGTCTGGTGTTAGTCTTTATCCTTATGGCAGATTGGGTGTAGAGGCGCACACACGCACCAGCTCACACACACACACAATACCTAAATCTCACTTTATAATCTGGAAAAGAGCAAAACAACAGCAGATACCAGGCCAGAAACCCACCAATCAGGAGAAGGATACAGTATTTTACTTCCTCATAGTTTCCTCCAACCAAAAATTAACCATATATGACCAAAACTATATGAACCATATATGACAAAAAAAAAAGAACAATATGACAAAAACAAAATGAACAATAAATGACAAAAACTCTTTCAACTCGCAAACCAAAACATTACATTTTCTCTGAGTTTTGTTGCCAAACTTGATTGTGTTATCAATAAGCACGGTGATGGCTGTCAACAAAAAAGGCAGTGTTGAGGAGAGTCTATTGGGTGTGTGTGTGTGTGTGTGTGTGTGTGTGTGTGTGTGTGTGTGTGTGTGTG